>NW_025567101.1:0-40629 GCF_020424385.1 Procambarus clarkii | reverse complement strand
AAACGGGATATCATTGCCACATACTATTATAAATTCACCAGCTATTCTGCTGGGAATTATTCTTAAATACATTAGTCTTTGGACTTTACCATCCTAAAAACATTGTATTTAAATTAACTTAATTATCAGAATCAAAATAGAGTAAATGTGATCCTTCTATCACTTTCTGATATCTGGACAATGTAGGCCAGTGGCGTCAGTGAGTGAGGGAGTGGTCAGCCATTGTTATTGTTTAAGACCAGAGGCACACGGGAGCAAATTCGGCTCCTGTTAATTTCTCTTGGACGAAGTGTTATGGAAACCAAAGGTGTACCATTATCAACACGCTGTCAACAAATACAAGGATAGTGTTCTGCCGAAACCCATTTATCTAATCGTTTTTGGCCATTAATGTCCGTAGATAGGGCGTGCCGGTTAGAATGCGAACGGCCTCTTAAAAAAAAGGTAATTAAGCCTTGGTCTTTATGGTTCATTGTATAGTGTTTTCTCTTATATAGCTGTCATATATTAGGATTCTGGCTTTTAGCTAGCGCCCTTTTGACAGGTCAAGAAGAGGAAGCAAGCTTTGTGAATCAGTTACTGGGTGATGGAAGCTGAATCAAAGAGGATAATTGGTGTCTACATCCTAGTTATATCTGGTGAACCAAGCCTGCTGTACAAATAAGATAAGGAACCTCCTCAATGTATACTAATATGTAGTTTAATACTGTAGTTTGATTGGCTGCATATATATAAATTCAATGTAAACCCCCCCTAATGTGTAGAGGATCGATTTGTGAGATTATTGCAGAAATGCAGTCCACTTAACATCATACAAATTGCTATCGAAATATATAAATTAATGTAAATATAAATTCTATATAAATTTCTATAAATTAAATAAATATAAATCTCACAGGTCGGTTCCCACACGACAGATTCACTACAAACGACAAAGAAGTGTGCGAGGAACTCAATATGAAATTCCAGGAGGTCTTCACATTAGAGCAAACAAAAGTTCCAGAGATTAGAAAAGGGATAATTAACCAGGCACCACTAGAGGAATTTGAGATCACCAGTGGAGTTGTAAGGAAGCTTTTGCTTGAGTTGGATGCGACAAAGATTATAGGCCCAGATGGAATATCGCCACGGATACAGAAGGAGCAGAAGCACTGTGCTTGCCACTCTCCATGGTGTATAACAAATCACTGGTAACAGGTAAACTGCCAAAAATTTGGAAGGTGGCAAATGTAGTCCCGATTAACAAGAAGGGGGATAAACAGGAGACACTGAACTACAGGCCAGTGTCCCTAACTTGCATACCATGCAAGCTGATGGAGAATATTGTGCGAAAAAAGCTAGTAGAACATCTGGAGCGAAGGAACTTTGTGTCACAACAACAACATGGTTTCAGGGATGGTAAGTCATGCCTCACAGGATTAATTGAATTCTATGATCAGGCAACAAGAATATGACAAGAAAGACAGGGGGGAAAGACTGAATAATTTTAGATTGCCAGAAAGCCTTTGACACATTGAAAGGCTGTGTCCCTTTCCCCTCAATGTTTGCTGATGATGCAAAAATTATGAGAAGAATCAAGATGACCTGGATAAACTGGAGGAATTGTCTAGAAAATGGCTGCTAAAGTTCAACTCAGGAAAGTGTAAGGTGATGAAATTAGGCGAAGGGAGCAGGAGGCTGAACACAAGGTATCATCTGGGAGGAGAAATCCTGCAAGAGTCCAATAGAGAGAAGGATCTGGGGGTTGATATCACACCGAACCTGTCCCCAGAGGCCCACATCAAAAGAATATCATCAGCGGCATATGCTAGACTGCCAACATAAGAACTGCCTTCAGAAACTTGTGTAAGGAATCTTTCAGAACTCTGTATACCACTTATGTAAGACCAATCCTGGAGTATGCAGCTCCAGCCTGGAGTCCATACCTAGTTAAACACAAGACAAAGTTAGAGAAGATTCAGCGGTATGCCACCAGGCTCGTTCCGGAACTGAGAGGATTGAGCTACGAGGAAAGACTAAAGGAGCTGAACCTCACATCCCTGGAAAACAGAAGAGTAAGGGGAGACATGATAACCACCTACAAAATTCTCAGAGGAATTGACAGGGTGGACAAATACAAACTCTTCAGCACGGGTGGGACACGAACAAGGGGACACAGGTGGAAACTTAGTACCCAGATGAGCCACAGAGACGTTAGAAAATTTTTTTTCAGTGTCAGAGTAGTTAATAAATGGAATGCACTAGGAAGTGATGTGGTGGAGGCTGATTCCATACACAGTTTCAAATGTAGATATGATAGAGCCCAGTAGGCTCAGGAATCTGTACACCAGTTGATTGACAGTTGAGAGGCTGGACCAAAGAGCCAAAGCTCAACCCCCGCAAGCACAATTAGGTGAGTACAATTAGGTGAGTACAGTGTCACACCAGAGACTAGTGCGAAACCTGGATAAGCAGGCAGGAGTGAAAGGGAAGGTACTCCATTGGATAAGGGAGTACCTAAGTAACAGAAAGCAGCGAGTCACTGTGCGGTGTGAGATCTCAGATTGGCGAGACGTCACCAGTGGGGTCCCGTAGGATTCAGTCCTTGGGGCCCATACTGTTTCTTATATATGTAAATGATCTTCCAGATGGTATAGAATCATTCCTCTCATTGTTTGCTGATGATGCAAAAATTATGAGGAGGATTAAGACGGAGGAAGACAGTATGAGACTTCAAGATGACCTAGACAGACTGCATGAATGGTCCAACAAATGTCTACTAAAGTTCAACCTGAGTAAATGTAAGGTAATGAAACTAGGCAGTGGAAACAGTAGGCCAGACACAGGATACAGAATGGGAGATGAAGTCCTTAATGAAACGGACAGAGAGAAGGATCTAGGAGTTGATATCACACCAACCCGGTCTCCTGAAGCCCACATCAAAAGAATATCATCTGCTGCATATGCGAGGCTGGCTAACATCAGAACTGCCTTCAGGAACCTGTGTAAGGAATCATTCATAACTTTGAATACCACATACGTAAGACCAATCCTGGAGTATGCGGTCCCAGCATGGAGCCCGTACCTTGTCAAGCACAAGGCGAAGCTTGAAAAAGTTCAGAGATATGCCACAAGGCTAGTCCCAGAACTAAGAGGCATGAGTTACTAAGAAAGGCTGCGAAAAATGCACCTCACGACACTAGAAGACAGAAGAGTTTGGGGAGACATGATCACTACCTACAAAATTCTCAGAGGAATTGACATGTCAAGATAAAGATAAACATGTAAACATGTAAAGATAAAGATATGATAGAGCCCAGTAGGCTCAGGATTCTGTACATCAGTTGATTGACAGTTGAGAGGCGGGACCAAAGAGCCAAAGCTCAACCCCAGCAAGCACAATTAGGTGAGTACAATTAGGTGAGTATACACACACACACACACACACACAAACACACACACACACACAAACACACACACACACACACACACACACACACACACACACACACACACACACACACACACACACACACACACACACACACACACACACACACACACACACACACACACACACTGTAGAATTTGTGTGAGGCAAACTCCAATCATAACTTTAAAAGGGGGTATGACAGGGAAATAGGTCAGCAGTCAATGCGTCGGACAATCAACGGCTAGAAAAGCGGGATCCAAGAGCTAGAGCTCGATCTTGCAGGCACAAATATGTGAGTATACACACAGATGACAGCTTCGGATACACCCCTGAACCTGTCTCCTGAAGGTTATATTAAATAGGATACCACCAGCATATGCCAGGTTGGCCAACATAAGAACGGCCCTTAGAAACTTGTGTAAGGAATCATTCAGAACTTTGTATACGACATATGTCAGACCAATCCTGGAGTATGCAGCTCCAGTCTGGAGTCCATATCAAATCAAACACAATACGAAGTTAAGAGAAAATTTAGAAGTATAGCCACCAGGCTAGTCCCAGAGCCGAGAGGTATGAGTTACGAGGAAAGGGTACTGGACTTAAACATCACAGTCCTGGAAGACAGAAGAGTTAGCATAGACATGATAACTGCCTTCAAAATTCTCTGGGTAATAGATAAAGTAGATAAGGACATATTATCAATTCTAGGTGTTACACGAACACAGAGATACTGGTGGAAACTAAGTACCCAAAGTAAGAAATATAAGGAGATAAAATGCCAATTGAAATTGAGAATGTGCAAAAAAAGAACCGGTTTCAATGAATTCCAATATCACGAGAACGAGAGGGTGAAGTCACTCACTCACACACACACATACACACACACACACACACACACACACACACACACACACACACACACACACACACACACACACACACACACACACACACACACACACACACACACACACACACACACACACACACACACACACACACACACACACACACACACACACACAGGCTAGGTTCTCTGGTATCTCTCTCTACTTTCTAGTGTTCTGTTATTACGGAAGTTCCTCCATGCCCTTTTGTTCAGCTCCTTTGCTTTCATACATTCCCTATTAAACCACGGATTCTTCCTTTGCTTCTCTGTTTTTTCCTGTTGGGCTGGGACAAACCTGCTTACAGCCTCCTGACATTTTTGGGTGACATAGTCCATCATGTCTTGTACGGACTTGGTTCCGAGAGTTCTGTGTCCCAATGTATATCCCATAGGAATTTATTCATCTCCTCATAGTTTCCCTTTCGGTACGCCAGCCCTTTGTTTCCCAATTCTTTTTTGGGGGTGATAATTCCTAGCTCAACCAGGTACTCAAAGCTCAATACACTATGATCACTCATTCCCATGGGGGCTTCCAGCTTAACTTCCCTTATATCCGACTCATTTAGGGTAAATATCAGATCAAGCAAGGCTGGTTCATCCCCTCCTCTCATTCTTGTCGGTCCCTTGACGTGTTGACTTAGAAAGTTTCTTGTTGCCACATCCAGCAGCTTAGCTCTCCATGTGTCTGGCCCTCCATGTGGGTCTCTGTTCCCCCAATCTATCTTCCCAGCTTGATGCATAAGCTGGAGAAACAGGCAGGAGTAACTGGTAGGGCGCTCCAGTGGATAAGGGTGTACCTAAGCAATAGGAAGCAGAGAGTTATAGTGAGGGGTGAGACCTCAGAATGGCGTGAAGTCACCAGGGGAGTCCCACAGGGCTCTGTGCTTGGACCTATCCTGTTTCTGATATACGTAAATGATCTCCCAGAGGGTATAGACTCATTCCTCTTAATGTTTGCTGACGACGCCAAAATTATGAGAAGGATTAAGACAGAGGAGGACTGCTTGAGGCTTCAAGAAGACCTGGACAAGCTGCAAGAATGGTCGAACAAATGGCTGTTAGAGTTTAACCCAAGCAAATGTAATGTAATGAAGATAGGGGTAGGAAGCAACAGACTAGATACAAGGTATCACTTGAGAGATGAAATACTTCTAGAGTCAGAGAGAGAGAAAGACCTGGGGGTTGATATCACGCAAGACCTGTCCGCTGAAGCTCATATCAAGAGGATAACATCAGCAGCATATGTCAGGTTGGCTAACATAAGAACGGCCTTTAGAAACTTATGTATGAAATCTTTCAAAACATTATATACCACATATGTCAGACCAATCCTGGAGTATGCGGCTCCAGCATGGAGTCCATATCTAGTCAAGCATAAGACTAAACTGGTAAAGGTTCAAAGGTTTGCCACCAGACTAGTACCCGAGCTGAGAGGTATGAGCTACGAGGAGAGACTACGGGAATTGAACCTCACTTCGTTGGAAGACAGAAGAGTTAGGGGGGACTTGATCACCACATTCAAGATTCTCAAGGGAATCGACAGGGTTGATAAAGACAGGCTATTTAACACAACGGGCACATGCACTAGGGGACACAGGTGGAAACTGAGTGCCCAAATGAGCCACAGAGATATTAGAAAGAACTTTTTTAGTGTCAGAGTAGTTGACAAATGGAATGGATTAGGAAGTAATGTGGTGGAGGCTGACTCCATACACAGTTTCAAGTGTAGATATGATAGAGCCCAATAGGCTCAGGAATCTGTACACCTGTTGATTGACGGTTGAGAGGCGGGACCAAAGAGCCAGAGCTCAACTCCCGCAAGCACAACTAGGTGAGTAACTAGGTGAGTACACACACACACACACACACACACACACACACACACACACACACACACACACACACACACACACGCACACGCACACACACACACACACACACACACACACACACACGCACACACACACACACACACACACACACACACACATAGAGGGATTGGGAGATAGCGTAAGGTTGGGAGACAGATAGAGGTTGAGAGGTTGGGAGGGGGAAGGATAGAGGGGGTGGGGGGGACCTCCCACCTCCCTCGCAAGGGTGGGGGGTCACATGGAAGGAGAGGGGATGAGGAGGGGTGAGGGCTGGGTAGGCTTTGGGTGTTGAGGGGATGAGGTCTGGGTGGGTTCTTGGGGTTGAGGGGATGAGGTCTGGATGGGTTTTGGGGGTTGAGGGGATGAGAGCTGGGTGGGTTTTGGGGGTTGAGGGGATGAGGGCTGGACGGGTTTTGGGGGCTGAGGTGATGAGGGGGTCCTTGGAATGTGGGATGAATTTGACTCCAGTGGGGTCAGAGGGGTCAAGGGATGTGCTGGGGAGATAAGCAGGGGCGGCTGATTTGGGGAAGGGGTGACCTGAGAAGCACGTGTGAGCTGGTTAGCATGGGGTGGTTTAGCACTGGGGTGTGTAGCTGCGCTCAAATGGGAAGAGTCGTACTGTTGTTTGCTTGCTCTGTGGGCAATCTGTTCCTCCTTCGTCATGAATTTGTCAATAAATACGTTGTAGTAATTTTCGCTACCTCTGAGTAGGTGTTTGTGATGCAGTATGTAATCCACTGCCTCTTCGTTAGTGAACTGTACCAGGACAGGTCGTTTCCTGTTACAGTTGTATGGTCCAATGCGTCGGTGGACTTGCACCTCATTCCCTGCCATCTGGGCTCTCATGTCTCTCAAGATCCCCTGTAGTTCCAAATCCTCAATCTCCATCCTTTCCTGCCTCGATGGTGCCCTGGCTTCAAGTAATCCATGGATTATGATTGTCCTCTTTCTCTCGGACATGAAAGAGGACAACACTCTCGGAGGAGTGTTGTTAACGTATGCGTTAACAACACTCCTCTTGTAAGAGGAGTGTTGTTAACGCATACGTCGACCGTGCTCTCAGCCACAGCTCAGAATGGAAGCAAGTCGACGAAGAACTCTGTAGGGTTAGGCAGGTCCTAGTCAATAACGGCTTCTCCAATGGTTTCATCGAAGACATCATAAGAAGGAAAGTGAAAAGCCATGCAACCTCTGAAGAGACAACTAACACAACACCTATACCCCCTATTAGACTATTTTACAGGAACTTCTTTTCCACAGCTCATAAAACGGAGGAAAGGGTCCTGAAAGATATTGTTAATAGAAACGTTATCCCTACAGACAAAAATCAGAGGATACAACTGACGATTTACTATAAAACCAGAAAAACGGCCAGCCTACTCATGAGAAACTCTCCAGACACAAAACAGAACGCTTTAAAAGAGACTAACGTCGTCTATGCCTTCAAATGCCCACTTGGGGACTGTAAGCTCCAAAAAACCCAGTATATAGGCAAGACAACAACATCTCTTTCTAGGCGTTTAACGATGCATAAGCAACAGGGCTCCATTAAGGAACATATAATCTCTTCCCATAACCAAACCATCGCCAGAGAAATCCTAGTAAACAACACAGAAATCATCGATAGATACAGCGATAGCAGGCGGCTTGACGTTTGCGAGGCACTACACATCAAGAAGTCAACTCCAGCAATCAACAGCCAATTATTGCACAACTATATTCTACCCACCTCAAGACTCCGCTCCAATATAGAAGCATCAAGAAATATGGACCAATAGGCTTTCTACAAACACTTCTATTCAATACCCATTGTTTCTGTTCTGTCTTGTGTTGATACTTTTAATACCCTATTAATATCCCCTCTTGTTCTGTCTTGTGTTAATGCCACATCACCCCTCCCACCTCACTCAAATGTAGATATAAAATCAGAGATACGTAAGTTCTAATCAGTTGTGTATTTGTGAAGTCTTTGAAAATGTAATAAGTTTTACGAAACGCGCCCGTGTCGCGTCAGACTAGAAATAAAAATGAATTTTGGAGAAGTGATTTTTGATTTACCTCCAACAGTGAAGCGTAATGTACGAAAGATTGAGAAAATTCGTGTTAGAATTATTAATCTTACTTTTTCGGTCATATTTAATAATATATGTCTACAGGAAAGACTGCTACCAAAATATACTAATATATATATATATGAAAATGAAAACTCACACCCCAGAAGTGACTCGAACCCATACTCCCAGAAGCAACGCAACTGGTAACTACAGGGCGCCTTAATCCGCTTGACCATCACGGCCGTCAAAAGGAAGTGATAGCCGAGGCTATTTGAGCCACTTCCCCGACGGCAACTCGGATGGTAATCTTGGGCATAGCATTTCACCAAATCACCTCATTCTTTGGGGCACACGTGAGGAACACAAATGCGAACAAGCCTGAATGGTCCCCAGGACTATATGCGAATGAAAACTCACACCCCAGAAGTGACTCGAACCCATACTCCCAGAAGCAACGCAACTGGTAACTACAGGGTGCCTTAATCCGCTTGACCATCACGGCCGTCAAAAGGAAGTGATAGCCGAGGCTATTTGAGCCACTTCCCCGACGGCAACTCGGATGGTAATCTTGGGCATAGCATTTCACCAAATCACCTCATTCTTTGGGGCACACGTGAGGAACACAAATGCGAACAAGCCTGAATGGTCCCCAGGACTATATGCGAATGAAAACTCACACCCCAGAAGTGACTCGAACCCATACTCCCAGAAGCAACGCAACTGGTAACTACAGGGCGCCTTAATCCGCTTGACCATCACGGCCGTCAAAAGGAAGTGATAGCCGAGGCTATTTGAGCCACTTCCCCGACGGCAACTCGGATGGTAATCTTGGGCATAGCATTTCACCAAATCACCTCATTCTTTGGGGCACACGTGAGGAACACAAATGCGAACAAGCCTGAATGGTCCCCAGGACTATATGCGAATGAAAACTCACACCCCAGAAGTGACTCGAACCCATACTCGAACCCATGAGTTTTCATTCGCATATAGTCCTGGGGACCATTCAGGCTTGTTCGCATTTGTGTTCCTCACGTGTGCCCCAAAGAATGAGGTGATTTGGTGAAATGCTATGCCCAAGATTACCATCCGAGTTGCCGTCGGGGAAGTGGCTCAAATAGCCTCGGCTATCACTTCCTTTTGACGGCCGTGATGGTCAAGCGGATTAAGGCGCCCTGTAGTTACCAGTTGCGTTGCTTCTGGGAGTATGGGTTCGAGTCACTTCTGGGGTGTGAGTTTTCATTCGCATATAGTCCTGGGGACCATTCAGGCTTGTTCGCATTTGTGTTCCTCACGTGTGCCCCAAAGAATGAGGTGATTTGGTGAAATGCTATGCCCAAGATTACCATCCGAGTTGCCGTCGGGGAAGTGGCTCAAATAGCCTCGGCTATCACTTCCTTTTGACGGCCGTGATGGTCAAGCGGATTAAGGCGCCCTGTAGTTACCAGTTGCGTTGCTTCTGGGAGTATGGGTTCGAGTCACTTCTGGGGTGTGAGTTTTCATTCGCATATAGTCCTGGGGACCATTCAGGCTTGTTCGCATTTGTGTTCCTCACGTGTGCCCCAAAGAATGAGGTGATTTGGTGAAATGCTATGCCCAAGATTACCATCCGAGTTGCCGTCGGGGAAGTGGCTCAAATAGCCTCGGCTATCACTTCCTTTTGACGGCCGTGATGGTCAAGCGGATTAAGGCGCCCTGTAGTTACCAGTTGCGTTGCTTCTGGGAGTATGGGTTCGAGTCACTTCTGGGGTGTGAGTTTTCATTCGCATATAGTCCTGGGGACCATTCAGGCTTGTTCGCATTTGTGTTCCTCACGTGTGCCCCAAAGAATGAGGTGATTTGGTGAAATGCTATGCCCAAGATTACCATCCGAGTTGCCGTCGGGGAAGTGGCTCAAATAGCCTCGGCTATCACTTCCTTTTGACGGCCGTGATGGTCAAGCGGATTAAGGCGCCCTGTAGTTACCAGTTGCGTTGCTTCTGGGAGTATGGGTTCGAGTCACTTCTGGGGTGTGAGTTTTCATTCGCATATAGTCCTGGGGACCATTCAGGCTTGTTCGCATTTGTGTTCCTCACGTGTGCCCCAAAGAATGAGGTGATTTGGTGAAATGCTATGCCCAAGATTACCATCCGAGTTGCCGTCGGGGAAGTGGCTCAAATAGCCTCGGCTATCACTTCCTTTTGACGGCCGTGATGGTCAAGCGGATTAAGGCGCCCTGTAGTTACCAGTTGCGTTGCTTCTGGGAGTATGGGTTCGAGTCACTTCTGGGGTGTGAGTTTTCATTCGCATATAGTCCTGGGGACCATTCAGGCTTGTTCGCATATATATATATATATATATATATATATATATATATATATATATATATATATATATATATATATATATATATATATATACATATATATACGCGTTCATTCTTTCTAGATATATATATATATATATATATATATATATATATATATATATATATATATATATATATATATATATATATATATATATATATATATATATATATGCTTCATTCATTCTAGAGATAATATGTTTTCTTTTTTTTTTACAGACGACACACCGCTGTGCATAGATTTGGCATCCAGCGACAGCTGCAGCAGCAGTGGCAGTGAGAGTGACACAGCAGGGCGGGCAGTGACCACTTCCGGCTCTCACAGGGAGGGGAGGAGGACTCGTTCACCCGCTCACTCAACCCCCAATTCCTCCCCCAGCCCCATACCCCAATCAATCAGCGACCGCTATGACAGCAACAGCAGCAGCAGCAGCAGCAGCAGTGGTGAGAATCGTACCATTTTCATCTCAGACAGTGACTCAGACGACAGCTCAGCAGACCGTGGCCTTGACCCGCAAGCGTCTGTCAATTCTGACTTGTTAGCACCGTCTGGCGTAGTAGCTGAGCTAGCGGTCTCACCCATTCATCTCGGAGGGGGTGGGTTATCACCACCCCCCTCCCCTCCCAGCCCTATCCCATCACCCCCTCCACCTCTCTCGCCCTCTCCTCCACCTGCCCTAGAAATTCAACCTCAGCTGCTGGATCGAATTGATAACTATAACGGCACCTATGTCCGGCTTTCATTCTCCATACCAGAACATGTTAACACCTCCCCAGGAGTATATCTGAGAACATACAGGGATTTTTTCGTTAATGAGATACGCGCCCTCTTCTCTCCACGACACCCATTCCTCCTAATTTACCCAGACATCACTCTAATTGTGCGAAATTTAAATGTACAACAAGACGGGGAGGATAATCTATTGGATCCTATAAATAACGACGGCTTTCCCATACGAGGTGAGGGGCAAAGAATTACTCTAGAGGAAGTAGAAACTCTTATTGATTTTTGGGCTGATGAATTGACAGAGAAAATATCCCAGTATCTGGAAGCGAAGGAAGGGTCCAATGTCTTGGTTGAGCGGCTCACCGGGTTTTACATTAACTGTGGTCAGATAGAACATCCGATAAGATTGGGCTCGCATGTAGACTATCCTGAAGGCGTGCGTGGGAAAAAAATTGGTTTTCAATCCAGAGGGAGAGGCAGATATTTGCCTTATGCAGTGTGTTGCAGCTTATAAATGTTTAGCTAAGGGAATGCACCTAGATAATATTCGCGCTAGATCTGTGAATGCTAGTTGGTGTCTCAGACACATGAAATGGCCAGCAGATGTCAATTCTGCAGTGACGTTTGAGGATATTCACATGGTAGAGAAAATGAATAAAGTCAGCATTTTCATCTATTCGCTAGAAAGAGATGAAAATGCTAGACGACAACGACACTACATTACACTAGCTAGGAAGGGGAGAGGAGGATATACTGATGTCATACCATTGCTGATGTTGGAAGCTCAACATTTAGTATTAATTAAGGATTTTAACCAATATGTACGTAATATACGAGATCATGGTGATCGCATCCCGAGTCATCACAGCTTCTGTCATTGTTGTTTGATATCACTCCCAGCAGATAGCATGCAGTCATGAAAGTACATGCAAAGTACATCAGACTCTCAAATTCTACCCACCAGAGAGGAAGATTACTTTCCGTAACTATGGACGGGGATATGGTCCTAGTCACATGTGCTTTTATGACTTTGAGTGCATGTTAGACCGCTCGAACCCTAAGGGAATGATAGAAACACGTCACAATGCAGTGGCGTATGCGTACATCATCATTGACAGACAGAAGAATATTGTTGAGAAAGATACTTATTTGGGTAAAGATGCGGCCAATCACTTTATAACCACGCTAGAAGCGTCATGGGCACGAATCAAAAAGGGGTTAGTATCCTATGAACTTCACATGTCTCAGCAACAGCAGGCACTATTTGAGACAAAAACAGCCTGTGAACTCTGCGATGAACCTTTTAACGGAGAAGATGTAATCAAAGTCCGTCATCACGACCACACAGTAAGATTCCACAATTATCAAGCAGCTTACTGTGATAGATGTAATTTGCAGTGTGTAAATTCATACAAGTTCCTATACACTTTTTCACACAACGCTTCCTATGATTTAGGAGTAATCCTAAACGAGATGAGAGATAGACCAGGAAGTGAAATAGATATATTAGCCAAGGATGGATTTAAATTTATGAAAGTTGATGTGAACAACTTAAGATTTTTGGATAGTTTAGCCCTTCTCAACGGCTCGCTAGGAAGAATAGCCAAGGATCATATTGATAGTGGGAAACCTACCACATTCACTTTGGCTATGTTAAAAGGGGTAAATAAAGCGGCCATCCCAAAACTGTTGAAGGGTAAACAATCATTCTGCTATGATTATTTATCCTCTATGAGTGTGTTAGATGAACCACAACTCCCTTCTCGTGATAAGTTTTACAATACACTAAAAGACGAAGAGTTGTCAGAAACAGATTATAAACAAGCTTTAGAAATTTTTGATTTGGCTAAATGTCGCAACATAGGGGAGTATCTGCTCCTTTACCTCAAAGTGGACACAGGATTGCTAGCCGATGTGTTCACAGTCTGGCGAGATACTATGCTTGCTCTCTACAAATTAGACATTTCACACTACATTTCTTTACCCTCATTTGCTTGGGATGCATTCTTGCTTAAATCGAAAGTTCAACTTGATGTTGTGTCAGACCCATTGTTATATGATTTACTTCGTCGGAATCTCCGAGGTGGGTTCACCAGTGTGACGAGACAGTACACGAATGTGGAGAACAGGCACACAGGCTTAGATCTAGGGGAAGATAGTAGCTACATCATTTACTTAGACTTTAATAGTCTTTACGGGGCATGTATGACTGAACTACTCCCTCGGGGTGGGATCCGGAAACTGACACACAATGAGCGTGAGGTACTGCTGGAGCAAGGTTTGGAGAATATCCCATGTGACGGGACCGAGGGGTATTGGGTGTTGTGTGATACACGGCAGGTCCGACCTGAGGTAGCTAGGTATACAGATGAACTGCCCCTAGTTCTTTCACATACATGCATTACTGAGGAACACATTTCACCCTACAGTAAGAATATTCTTACAGAAGAAAGTCGTGGGCTGCCTAAAAACAACACTAAATTAATTGCTTCTCATCTTCCTCAGAAAGACTACCTCGTTAGTCTGGACTTGTTACAGTTGCTCATGCGCATTGGATTAGAAGTAGCTAAAGTTCACGACATCTACGAATTCGAGCAGGAGAGTTACCTTAAAGACTTCATTGAAACCAATGTTCGTGAACGTGCCAGTACCAAATGCGCGATAAATAAAAAGGCTTTCAAACTCGTATCAAACTCTATATATGGAAAGAGTCTCACAGATGTATCTAAATATGGGAACAAGCACTATTTGGTCACAGATCGTAGTCATTTCCTGAAACATGCTCGAAACCCATTCTTCAAGCGGAGTCTTTTGTTAAGTAAGGATCGTGTGATATGTACTATCAAGCAGAAGTCTCTCCTAGTCAACACTCCTACGTATCTGGGTTATCATATACTTCAAATTGCTAAGAGGCGACTCTATGAGTTCTGGTATGATGTTGTCAAACCTGCGTATGGGGATAAAGCGAGTCTGTTATATACAGACACAGACTCTTTCATCATTAAACTGGACTGTCAGGATGTGTTTGAAGAGTTGAATAAGTCTCCTCTCTTCGACTGTATGGATTTTAGTAATTTTAATGACACACATCCATCCTACTCTAAAGCGCGAGAAGGTGAACTAGGATTGCTCAAGTCTGAAATAGGCTCTAAGATTATTAACCAGTTAATTGCTCTCAGACCTAAAACATATTCTTCACCACACATGATGGGGAGCACACTTGTAAGTGTAAGGGCGTACCTTACCATCTACAAGAGAAACTCTCACATGACTCATTTCAACACACTCTTGAAACAAACACTTCAATCAGGTATGTGTCGAGATCTATACGCAACGTGCAAGGAAAGATTTGTACATGTCGCAGTACCTGCAGAGGATTGTCGGCATTTGACGATAAACGCTACATTTTAAGCCCCACACAGTCCCTAGCGTATGGTCATCCTGATATTCCCAATAACAATGATGATGAGATGGATGTAGAAGTGGGAGAGGAGGAGGAGATGGAAGAAGAAGTGTTTATGGAGGAGGAGGAAGTAGAGCAAGCACAGAGACTCTCCCCAATATTCCATCCCTGGAGCAAACGCGATGCTACAGCTCAGAAACTATTCAACCCTCGCTAGATTTTATGTTGTACAATTGTTAGGTAGTATTAAGATGGATGCCCCTTATGACTAGAACTTTGTATACTAAATGAATAGGATGTTTAATATTATCGTTTGTGATCTGTAAGAACTATGATTAGTTTTAAAATAAGCTGTTTAATATTATTGTTTGTGAACTGTAAGAACTATGCTGTTTAATATCATTGTTTGTGAACTGTAAGAACTATGTTTAGTTTTAAAAATGATGTTGCTGTACATAAAATATGTGAATAAACACCTGTAAATGACTATGTTTGTATAAATACCACCTCAGTTCCTTAGTTTTTAGCAGTCTTTGTTGGATATTTCCAACATCGAATACAACATTGTTGTATTCTCATTACTTATTACTAATCATATTAATATTGTAGTAAGTAAAATTAACAACTCGTAGAATTCTCCTGTACTAATAATTCATCTGTGCATTAGGCTAGAATTCTCACGTCATCTGACGCTAGTATTGCGTCAGATTTCTTTACAGTAAAACACATTATATATAATTTGTGTGAGAATTAAATACGATTCTCCATAATTAAAGCATTCTGTATGACAACTGATTGCAGACGAATTGTTCTCTAACTAAAAGCCGAATAGAGCGTTAGAATTATACCGTCTACCTCGCGATAGTGTTAACGTCATCAATGAATGCTATGGGGAGACATTAATTCCTCTCCCTTGTATCTTTACTATTCTTAAATAGTTAAATAATAATATTTCGTTCCTCTAAATAATAAACCCGTCCAGTCTTTAGAGTTTCAAGCGCGAATGCGAGAAATATTAATGTTCATGCCAATAATTTGTGTAATGAACGTCGACTCGGTGACGGTGTCGGGAAGCGGACACGTGCAAGGCCAGAAGGAGGCAAAACCACGCTTACCGTACTCACAAAAGACGCCATTGTCCAGCAAATAGGACACGTGTGTCTATCTACAGATGAAAGCCGCCACTGTGAGGCGTGAACGACCTTGCAGATAATATCTTCAACTAGTGCTGGTGTTAAATAAGGGACCCCTAGACTTGGTTCCTGACGACACGTGATCAGCCAACTTGAAACGCATCAATCCAGGATAGGTTCGCCGGAGCCTGGGATGCGAAATTACGGCAATCTTAATACTTACACAGTGCCCACAGCTAAGTACCTTTTATTTGATGCATCATTTACAGGTTTAATAATAGCGGGGTGATTGCGCGTCACGCGGCACGACAACACCTAATAACAGGTGATTAGAATTCTATCTGTAGATATCAATAATCTTGAATATGTATTGAGCAGTTAAATCAATTGCTACTGGTAGTTATTTATTTTGCAGCTCGAGAGACGAATTCCTCATGCTGTCTTCTCCATGTTAACCGTGTCAGACGTCGGTGTACCAGACTTGGAGATTAAGAGGACTGCCAGGGTTATCTAAAGGAATCTATTACCAGCTAAGGCTTATTTCTTTTACTCATAACATTGCAATTTGATACATTCAGAATGTTTTCAACATAATGTGTGATTTACTGTAATTCATTATTATGCTCATATTCATGTTCTTCTTTGTATGAATAATATTATATTCAACATTAATTATAGGATTAGATTATTATTAATAGAATTAGTGAACGAACCACACTGATTCCTGGACGTACTGACCTCCAGTAATAACCCCCCAATGTAGGTGTTTGAGGTTTGGTTTTAATAATACAGCCCATTAATTATTCTTATGATCATACTTTCTAGTCATATCCATAGTCACTGGTTTTCTCTAGAATTTTATCTAATGATCTGAAATTCTCAGTTTCCCTCTTTACTTTAAAAGCGGGTGGTCCTTCGTAATTTAATTTACTACTTTAATTATTAATTAATCAGAATCAAACCCAAATATCCCACATTATGGTCCTTCGAACCGGATAGGCATTAAATTTATAATTAAAATATTAACCATTAATAACTAATCCTTGTGTGATAGAAGCTAGACTAACTATTTAATTAATTGTGTCAACTAACAGTATAACACATCAGTTAGCCTAGATCACACTAACAGCTACCTTTACATAGCTTTAGTGGGTTATAACCAAGTACCCACAACATTTAGACCTACACTTCATACTGAAGTAGAACCCTTAGGTCACCAAGAGCAACAGCTCATAACCTTATATTAATCACTAACACCAATTAAGTGTTAACCATTTAGGCTATACCAATGTTTCAATATATGGCTGTCAGCAGACTGTCCATTATAGCCTGAATCCATGTTATAATTACTGATTCACTCAAGTCAGTGGATCATTAACATTTAGGGATCCAGTATACTCATATAAATTACTGATCTCATATTAGTTAATCATTACTAACCCTGATAATATTTTATTCCACAATTAGGAGTACATTTAGGAGTTAGATAATATTTACGGCAGTAGAATACTTGCCAAACACAATTAATTCCTTTGTGTTCATTTAATTTCTTATACACATAATTACACAAGTGTATATTATATAAAATACAAAAACCCCAAAAACACAGACTAAATATAGTTGTAGTTTCTCAAGTAGAAATTCTCACGACTAAGCTTGAGCTAGTTAGTGACATATTATTCTTTTGTGCTGACACTATCAAGGGTGGGATTAACCATTTATTGTGTAATTATTTTATTGCATATTTCTATGTATGTCTTTGAGTGTTACTGTAAGTCCACTACCCATCCGAGGCTGATTTGGAAGAGCTAAGCTGAGGAACACCTGTAGTGAGACCAAGGTACCACTCAAATCTTAGTTGCTTATTATTAGGTAGGTAGCTAACCTCTAAATGAGGTAAATTACAACCAGCCTCAAGAAATATTAGGCTGTCAATACTTATACCTGCTCTGCATCAAGGAGCAGACTATAGCTATACCACTAGCTACATAAGCCCTATCAGGCTGTCAATCATTATACCTGCTCTGCATCAAGGAGCAGACTATAGCTATACCACTAGCTACATAAGCCCTATCAGGCTCAATTTACCACAAGAATGAATCCTTTAGAAAGGAATGCAAGATTCTTGACAGCTCTTCAAGCTCCTTTAGGAAAACTGCTTGTGAAATGTCATTTCTGTGTCGAAACTGACCCAGGTGACGTCTATAGACTAGCAAGTTCCATAAGGATCGCCAGCCAAAAATATGATTACATCAAGACTGTAATCGAGACCCACAGGAATTTACTCCAAGCCGGTCATACTGTCTCAGACCACTTACGTCTAACAGAATCTGATCTCGATAACTATGAACATTCTGTTCAAACCAGTTTAGACCGATATAAGGAGGTGCTTGCGAAGCAAGATATTCCCGAGTGGGTGGATCAGATCATTAATAGACCTGTATCCAAGCTAACACTCAGCTCAGATGAAATACTTGAGCTAAATCAAGACGAGGAGAATCCTCTAATCAATGCTGATCACTATACAGGATCAACAACTGAAGATCAACTTTCATTTTCTAACCTCTCATCTAATACAGCTTCATGTGATGATTTGTTTACAGAGTCTGATCAAATTTCAGACCACACTTCTCAATGTTCCTTGGATTCTATAAGTTCGATACATAATGCTACTGAATTAATTAGCTTATCACCAGAACCCAGAGAAACAAGTGAAGCTGCAGATGAAACAAGTGAAGCTGCAATGATCAGTGAATCTGAACCAGAAAATGATAAAGCTAATGCTGCAGCAGCAGCCGAAGCTGTAATCAAAGCTGAGGCTAAACAAGAAGCCTTAAGCAACACAAGTAATGGTCACAATTGCTCACAACAGCCTTCTAAAGTAAGTGCTGACAATGAGAAGACTATTATAAACCTTGTGCACCAATTATTAAATTTATCTTCACCAGAACAATCAGATGACTCTTTACAAGCTTTTAGTTTTCAGCTTGAGACTCTGATAAATTCTTTCAGTAAAGAGGTGGATCACTCAACTACTGAGTGGATGACTAAAATTATCATCCAAAGAAAATTGTCTGGTGACACACTTAATAAATTATATGTATGCCAGAATGGTAATACCCTGTCAATGCAGGATATATTTACAGGTTTGCGTAATATGAGCAATCATACAGCAGACCAAGCAATTAATGCTAAATCTGAATGCACCAAAACTGTACCTACATCAGTTTCCTTGCCTGAAACTCCTAAAGTGACACTGTCACTAGGTAACCAAGGTGCTAATACTCAATGTAACAACAATCAGTTAAATACTGATTCATCAAAGAGCACTGCTAATAACTCCACAGGTGCTCCTAAGAGACCTAATAGTCCAAAGAGCACTCCCAAGAGCCTGTTAATGGTTCCCCAGAGTACACCAAGTACTCACAAGAGAATAAACAACAAGCAAATGCAAGCAGCAAAACCATCACAACCTGCAAATACTGTTTTACCTAAACCGGTAACACCTAAACGATCTGTAGGATGGGGAATGTGCTTGTTTTGCAATCAAAAACATTCTCTGTACAAATGTACTAATTATCCTAATAGAGACACAAGAGTCAGACGACTCAAACATTTACACAAATGTACTAGGTGTCTCAAACCACATAATGTTAACAGCTGTGACACCCCACTGAACACCTGCAATAGGTGTAGAAGGGGCAAGCATCATGCTGCACTGTGCAAATTAGTTAGGACTAATTATGTCAATCCTAGAATAGGACGTAGAGAATCTACACCAGTACAGTGCTGCAAGGTGCGAGATGTGTACAGCGTAACTTCCCAAGCATCTCAAGTGGATGCTGCTTTACCTACTGCCCAACTTCAAGTGAAGAACAGAGGAACCAAGATCACCATACGTGGATTATTTGATCAAGGTTCCCAGAGAACTTTCATTACTCAAAGGGCAGCAGAGGCACTTAATTTACAACCAATAGGACAGGTAAAACTAAACTTGTCAGGGTCCATGATAAATCGAGGAACCCATGAATACACAGTAGTTCAACCGCTTGTACGACTAGGTAGTCAAGCCAAGGCTGTCCAAGCCATTGTTGTAGATCAAATACCTTTAGACTTAAATATTAAGGGTCTGGGGTACACAGCCCACTTCCTGCAGGAACGTGAAATTAAATTGGCTGACAACAAATTAGTGTCTGACCGCCTTAATAATGTAGATGTACTAGTAGGAGCCGACTACTATTACCAGTTCATAACTGGACATGTTAAACGATTGGGAATGAATATGCTCCAATCTGCAGGAGGCTACTTACTTACTGGTAAAGTTCTGAATGTGAACAAGCCTAAGCCTGCCAATAATAAATTAGTCAGCAGTAAATCGATTCTCCAGCAGCAAGCTAAAAGGAGAAACACAGCTGAGTAATAAACTCAGATTGAATGTAGTGCAATTGATACTCGCTGAGATGTTTCATAGCTCTCAGTGAAAATCAATGGTCCGTACTCAAACAAGTACAAGTCACAGCGACCAACCCATTGAATTCACTGCAGAGCTAGAATTATTCTCGACAAGTAGTAATTGACCACACTCAGTCTTCCTAGTTAAATTGTAATGTTAGGCTAGAGAATCTAGTACTCCCTAGGAATTAATCATGTTAGGCTAGAGAATCTAGCACTTAATGCCACAGGCATTTCCTGAATTTAGTGATAACATTCACTAGGACCACTGGTCCACTATACTTGCGCTTAAAGGTTTGCCAAGAAAACCTTCTTAATACCATGTTTTCTGCACTAAGAGTTAGTGATAAATACTTGCATTAATTGTTTGAGTTGTTTTTTCTTTCGTTTCTGCTTATTTAGTGTAGGAACGCAACACGAACAAACTTGCAAACTTACTAATAGGTAAGTGAATTTTCAGAGAACTAATATGTTTAATGCATTATCGTTAAACATTAGCATTGTTAATTAACATGCTTCATGAGCTTAACATAGCTCACCTTAGAATTAACGTAATAATATGAGTGCTCGTTCACCATGCGCACGAGCTTAATATTGCTCGCCATGATAACTGAATGACAAAGCTCCACCTCGTTAATTCGAGCTCACTGTAGCTCACCCTGTCAGCACTGCTGACGAGCTCACTGTAGCTCACCCTGTCAGCACTGCTGACGAGCTCACTGCAGCTCACCATGTTCAAGAGTTTAATATAACTCGACCTGTTAATGAGCTCAATACTGCTCACCATGTTAATTTGTGTACATTTTTGCTCACGTTTAGCTTAGTCCCTTACTTAGGTAGGTTAGAAATTCAAACCATTTATTTAGGTAGGCTTAGGGCCTTTAGTAGTGTCAACTGAGTACTAGCCTAATCTGTACTCACCATTAATTACAGTTGACTATACTTATAGAGATTGATTTAATAAACTCAATTTCATGTAAAGGTGATTTCGTATTAACAAGTTTACAGTGTCAAGCCTATGAGCTGCCATTTAATTAGCTCATAAGTCAGAATGACTAGGCTACTAATCTCACTGTCGACTCAGAATTTTCCTTGATTTTAATGAATAAACTTTTCAGTTCTCTACTTTCTATTATTTAGCTAGTTAGCAAATTATTTGTACCATCAGTCAGCATGACTACTGCACGGCAGTGCCCATTTAATTCAACTTCCTCATTTGAATTTGAGGTGATCGTGATGCTGCGTGATGTTATTGTCTAGTAACTCAATAGTTACAAGTCACAGCGACCCTGGACAGTGACCTCATTGTAGTGTCATAGTCTCCTTGATCTTGAATGACTAATAATACTTTACTGTATAATCATACAATAGTGTTATCAGTTCTTAGGAACTTATTCTGAGTTTACCTACGATTCAGCAGCTACGTAATACACCATTACATGTCACTGCGACACTAGTTGTTGAGTTTATTGTGAGCTTTAGAGCGTTCCTGATTACCGATAACTTAATCATTTAATGTTTCAATATTTCATGCAGTTTCCACTAAGGGAAACTGCAAGCCTATTACAACTCTGAACAAGAGTAATTTCTTTCACTTCCCACTGAGACAACCGTGATGAAACTACGATGTGATATCACGTAACGAAACCTTACACGTCACTATGATCCAGGATATCGCATCACCGTAGATTCTGTTAGTTTAAATTGGGAGAGTTAAATTCTATAAATATTGTGTAGGCTACAAACAACATGTTTCATTTGACATGTAAATAGCAAGACTCAAGTTCTTGTAAGTCCTTGATAAATCCGGGACGTTCGTTATGTGTGTACTAACCTACTAACATACTAATGTGTTAATCTTAATTTTACTTCGGGATAGGTCAGTACAACACAGTACACTGCGACCCTGAGAATCCCCCCCCGGAGTTATGTTGGATATTTCCAACATCGAATACAACATTGTTGTATTCTCATTACTTATTACTAATCATATTAATATTGTAGTAAGTAAAATTAACAACTCGTAGAATTCTCCTGTACTAATAATTCATCTGTGCATTAGGCTAGAATTCTCACGTCATCTGACGCTAGTATTGCGTCAGATTTCTTTACAGTAAAACACATTATATATAATTTGTGTGAGAATTAAATACGATTCTCCATAATTAAAGCATTCTGTATGACAACTGATTGCAGACGAATTGTTCTCTAACTAAAAGCCGAATAGAGCGTTAGAATTATACCGTCTACCTCGCGATAGTGTTAACGTCATCAATGAATGCTATGGGGAGACATTAATTCCTCTCCCTTGTATCTTTACTATTCTTAAATAGTTAAATAATAATATTTCGTTCCTCTAAATAATAAACCCGTCCAGTCTTTAGAGTTTCAAGCGCGAATGCGAGAAATATTAATGTTCATGCCAATAATTTGTGTAATGAACGTCGACTCGGCGTGGGGGGAGGGACGCGACGCCATAGTCAGTCGGTGACGGTGTCGGGAAGCGGACACGTGCAAGGCCAGAAGGAGGCAAAACCACGCTTACCGTACTCACAAAAGACGCCATTGTCCAGCAAATAGGACACGTGTGTCTATCTACAGATGAAAGCCGCCACTGTGAGGCGTGAACGACCTTGCAGATAATATCTTCAACTAGTGCTGGTGTTAAATAAGGGACCCCTAGACTTGGTTCCTGACGACACGTGATCAGCCAACTTGAAACGCATCAATCCAGGATAGGTTCGCCGGAGCCTGGGATGCGAAATTACGGCAATCTTAATACTTACACAGTGCCCACAGCTAAGTACCTTTTATTTGATGCATCATTTACAGGTTTAATAATAGCGGGGTGATTGCGCGTCACGCGGCACGACAACACCTAATAACAGGTGATTAGAATTCTATCTGTAGATATCAATAATCTTGAATATGTATTGAGCAGTTAAATCAATTGCTACTGGTAGTTATTTATTTTGCAGCTCGAGAGACGAATTCCTCATGCTGTCTTCTCCATGTTAACCGTGTCAGACGTCGGTGTACCAGACTTGGAGATTAAGAGGACTGCCAGGGTTATCTAAAGGAATCTATTACCAGCTAAGGCTTATTTCTTTTACTCATAACATTGCAATTTGATACATTCAGAATGTTTTCAACATAATGTGTGATTTACTGTAATTCATTATTATGCTCATATTCATGTTCTTCTTTGTATGAATAATATTATATTCAACATTAATTATAGGATTAGATTATTATTAATAGAATTAGTGAACGAACCACACTGATTCCTGGACGTACTGACCTCCAGTAATAACCCCCCAATGTAGGTGTTTGAGGTTTGGTTTTAATAATACAGCCCATTAATTATTCTTATGATCATACTTTCTAGTCATATCCATAGTCACTGGTTTTCTCTAGAATTTTATCTAATGATCTGAAATTCTCAGTTTCCCTCTTTACTTTAAAAGCGGGTGGTCCTTCGTAATTTAATTTACTACTTTAATTATTAATTAATCAGAATCAAACCCAAATATCCCACAGTCTTAACGAAGCATTAATCATGGACAGTTCCTATGATATAATCCATGCGGAACATCTAGATATTTTCAGAGAACCATCTCGTGTTATTATTGCTGGTTATTCAAACAGCGGAAAATCCTACTTGTGCAGTAAACTTGTAAGGAAGTATCAACACAAGTTCTCCTCAATAATCATATGCGGAGGAGGTTACTCTGAATTACGATCAGATCCACAAATTAAAGGGAAGCTGATCGAGCATTCAACCATTATTGATCCTGTGGAAGAGCGAGTAGATAATGACTCGCATATCTTAGTAATCTACGATGACCTTTTTACAGAGTCTGCGAATTCAAATATCGTATCAGACATGTTTACTAGGGGCCGACATTTCACGGTTTCCGTCATATTGATTACTCAAAATATATTTTTTCCTGGTAAATATTCGAGGAATATTAGTTTAAATGCTTCTCATTTCATATTGGTTAAATCACGAGACCTGTCACAAATTGAAACACTCGGACGACAAATATTTGGGAAAGTGGATTCAAAGAAATTTGTAGAGTTATATAAGCAAGTTATTAGCCAACCCTACGGCTATTTGCTAGTAGATCTGGGCTCGAACACTCCATCTACGATAACATTACGCGGTAATATTGTTCACGAACCGCCCTATGAGATAGTTTACCAATGGTGAGCAAGAAAGATGTACTGGAACGAGTATATAACGACCCCTCATCTAGCGGAGGGTTTGGAGGGGTACAGAAATTGTATAAGGCTGCCAAATTAATTAACTCTAGTATAACTCTAGCCGATGTAAAGGACTATCTGAAAAGCTCTGACTCCTATACGTTGCATTATTTACAACCACATAAATTCCCTCGGCGTCGGGTGTTAAGCCCTAAACCGCGACTATTTCAAGCTATAGACTTGGCCGAGATGAGTTTATTGGACAAACATAATGATGGAGTGAAATATTTACTCGTATGCGTAGATATTTTCTCCAGGTACGCCCAAGTAGTACCCTTACGCGCTAAGGATGGGAAAAGCACCACTAATGCTCTAGCTTTAATTCTAGATTCACCTCATTCTCAAGGAGTGCGCAAAATTAATTCTGATCGAGGTGGAGAATTTTATAACGCCACTATGAAAAAAATGCTGGCAGCAAGGAAAGTACAGTTATATAGTGTATTTTCTCAGGAGACTAAAGCTTCAATCGCTGAGCGGTTCATACGTACTTTAAAAGGTAAACTTTACAAGTTTATGACGGCGCGCAACACTTTAAAATACACGCAAGCTTTACCAGATATTGTGAAAACATATAATTTAACCCCGCACAGAGGATTGAAGGGGAAGACACCTGTGGAGGTGCACGCTCTATCCTCGCCCAGCGAACACGCCAAACAATTTGATTTAATGTATAAAAGCCCGAGCAAATCAAAGAGAGCTGTCATTCCTCGATTGAGTGTTGGTGATACAGTACGCATCACTCTATCTGATCGCATTTCCAAGTTTAAGAAATGGTTTAAGCAGCAGAACACCCGCGAGATCTTTACAGTTACACGTATTGATCGGAGACAACACATCCCTTTATACTTTCTAAAAGATCTGAATGGGGAAGAAATTGATGGTGGCTTCTATAAACAAGAATTAACACCAACACATTTGCCTCAAACCTTTAATATTGAGAAAGTATTGGGACAACGCAGAGTCTCTGGCAAACTCCAGTATAAAGTTAGGTACGCAGGTTATGATCGGTCATTCGATCAATGGATTGATGCTGCTGAGATATTACATTTATAATGAAGAAGCCCTTAGTTTATAAATACAAGGAATTGATCCAACTATTATCAAAACTTCAGTATTCCTCGAGAAAGCAGTTGATTGAAAAATTGAAGAAACCACATATAAATTGTTTATCAGAAATTTTTAATAACTTTTAAAAAAAAAAATTGCCCGTGCCTGACAAGGTCGTTAAAAAGTTGAAAAAATATAAATTGCTTATTCGGTCACTAGCCTGTAAGAAACCTTCTGTGACAACTAAGAAACAGATATTAACCAGCAAACGAGGAGGCAGTATTTTATCCATTATTTTACCGATTGCGGCTAGTTTAATTACACGGTTGTTCAGTAAGTAAAATGAAAGCCTTTTATCTCGTACCGCGTAAAATAGTGGACAACCGGAAAGCTGCACACAGCACTGCTTACCCCACTGTGAAAGCGGTTGCTCGTCATCTTACTGTCAAACCGCCTCCTCCTCCTCCTCAGTTGCATACCAACCCTTCCATAAAACATTTAATAGATTTGAAGTTGAAAGTGAGAGATCATGAATATGCGAGATCCTTGCTAAACCATTATGATGCTACTGGAATCGTTCGTTGGGATCTGAATGGAAATGTATTGGCTCCAGTATCTGGCATACATATAATTAACGACATTATACATAAAATGACTGTGCTTAAATCTGTTTTTCTACCGGATAAACTCCCCATTGCTCAACTGTTTTTCACACTAACATCTACATCGCGAGATTTATTCCGTAATACTACGGCAAGCAGTCAAGTGTATGAACCTCCATCTGTTAAGAGAAAGGCAACTGTCAAGATTGATCCTCACAGTAAAAGGAAAGCTTCTTGGATTGTATATTAGCAGGTGAGTGTATATAAATGAGTGTGTAATGTGTAGATGGCTTTACTAGACAAAAAGCGGTCTAAGGAGATAGAGCGATGGACACTCACGTGATATACGCCACCAGTGTATCAGATACGCATTTATTCCCCAATAACATCCCCGCATCTTTCCAAAATCGATTGTTTAACCAGCTAGAATTAGATCCCAGGAGGAGTTATGAAATGTGTCTACAATAATTACTCCTCCCCACTTCACATTACGTTATTAAGCGTGATAATCCTGAGGCATATATACGTGTAGGCGTTACGTATGAGAAAGTGAGCGAGGGGAAATACATGCATTCAAAGCATTTATTATCATCTGATGTTTTAGCCGGAACTATAAAAGAAATTAATACCACGATTAATACAGAAATAGTGGCCATATTTTCAAGTAATGCTAAACTGAGTTTTTTAGGAAAGTCATTAAAACAATTTTCAGCTAAATATGTAACACATTTTATTAAATATGATTCTTCCTCCAATCGAAACAAGTTCACTACTGTGATTAGTGATGAGAATATTAGCTCTGCAACGGGGCATAAAAACATCAGTAGAGTTACATTATCATTTGGAACCGCTTTTGGGAAAGTGTTGGGCGTAGTTCCAGAAATAGAATATGACATATTCGCAAAACGTCAGTATGCCTCGAGTGTAGTTAACACATGTCTATTCCCGCCAATGCCTAGAGGAGGAGTTGATATTCTGTGTTTATTGCGATAGAATCTCTTCTACTAGATATGGAAACCAGTCTGTAAATATTTTGGATGTAATCTCACTAAATGGAAGTGATAACAGCAACAATAAAAAACTATATGTGCGTCTTAACACTAACATGATAGATAGCGTCAGCATCACTATTAGGGATCAAGATGGTAACCCCATACATTTAGATGAACGTGGGTGCACCATAGCAGTCTTGCATGTACGCCCCGTTGCAGGAGGTATATAACACCAATGCTTTCCCGCCACACCTCATTCGTCTGTAACAAGCGGAGAAATGCGTGTCCACTTTATTCCCCCCCCTCTGTTGAGGAATTATACATTCTGTTAACCCCTCCTAGAGGTGGAGGGACTGATGATATACGGATTTTCAACAGTAGTAGACGTTATACGCGAGGAGGAGGAATATTTTCCTTTTTAAGCGGGATAGCGCGTCGAGCAGCGCCCTTTATCATGAGGACTCTGGCCCCGGCTGCGCTTAGCTTGGGGCAGAACGTACTAGACGATATTAATAATGACAAACAAACTTTCAAACAATCTCTTAAGAAACGCGGAATTGAAACATTGAAAGGAGTGGGGAAGCAAATGATAGGTGGAAGAGTGCATAAAAAGAATAAACAAACAAAAAAATTAGTAAACATCAAACGTTTTACTAAAGCGAAATATAATGATGTGTTGTCATAACTTCTTCTCACTCGGTTGGTGTTGTCTAAAGCGCGAACATGGCCGGATATAACGCTCTGGGCCTCCAGGTGCCGTTAGAACATTATACAGCCGCTGTTAGTGAAGCCTTTCCTAAAGTATTTTCCCCTCGATTGGTAGAATCAACAATCGCCAGCAGACAAACGGTGGATGTATTACCTGTGAATTCTGGGGTCAATAATAAGTTTACAGACACTTATCTGGAATTCATCATCAAGGGAGTGAATGGTCAACTGGTGGATTTATCATCTATAGCTTTGGAGTTGACTATTGATCTAACCGAAGAAGATGGAATAACGCCTTTAGGAGATGCTAAAAACGCATCGTTGGTGAATGGATTATCGCAAACTCTATTCAAATCCGCTATTGTGTATTTAAACGAAACATTAGTTGAAACCAGCTCATTATTCTCATTCTGGTCATACGTAAAGTTATTATCTACGATTTCTGGGTGTAAGGCTAACCGCTATGATAAACTGTCACAGTTTTTTAACCGAGTTGATCCTGGTAAAATTGAAGCTGGTTATTTCACTAATGCCTCGGCTAGTGAGAAGCAACGGATGACTGATATGAAAACGAGTGGCGTGAATACATGTTTTAAACTAATGCTGGATGTCACATCCGTTAGTGAATACGTTTTGGATAATGTGGACATCAGGGTGAGGCTCGAACTTCAACCTGATAAGTGGCTTATACTCAGCGATAATGAACATGCTAATTTTAAATATAATATCAAGTCTACACGTCTATGGGTGGATCGGGTATTGCCATACCCTGAAGAATTAGTAGCAGTTAATAAAGCCATGGTGCAGAACAACTCTCCTATTACGTATACTTTTAATAAAACTTTATACAAAACGTATATATTGGGCACAAGTCAGCGCTCTATAACAATGGAGCAGCCGTGGGGGACTGTTATACCAGAACATTTATATATGATCATCCTTGAGATGGAGGCTGTGTCTGGTGCATATAATCGCAACCCGCTTTATTTGGAAAACTGCGAGCTTAGTAAAGTATTAATATCCCAGAATAGCACTAATATTGTCAATATTGGGTGTGACTTCCCTCATAACTGCGCCAAGTTGTATAACACAGCATTACAAGCCTTAGGCTTCGATAAAGACAAAATATTATCTTATGACACATATGTGAATGGTGGAACCATACTGGCCTTTAATTTACAACCCGAGGATATCGATGACACCATCCCGATTGAAAAAAGTGGTAATCTGAGGATCGCTTTGGAATTTAAACGTGGAGTAGCTAGAAATAAAGTCATTCTAGTTTATGGGTCTACAACGGGCGTGATCAGCATTAACGCGGATCGTCGCGTTATTTGCGATACGCGAGGATAAAATACTAATATGAATTGTTTGGAAATAAATGAGGCTATCAGAAGTAATTTAGGTGCTAAGGTAGACTATCTAGGATGTTTCTTAGCTGATGACGTCTGGAAAATACTGACAAAAATACATAAAAAAAGACCTGTGGTGTTCATAATGAACACTCTGGACTCGGGTTCTCGTAATAAAATGGGGCATTGGATAACATTCTATGTAAATAAGGATGAAGGTAGAAGCGAGATAGTTATACTAGACAGCTATGCCAATCCTGCAATAGGAACGTATTCAAGATATTTCGAAGAGTTTATGTCCTTCTTCCAAGACTATACCCTATATATTATGAAGAAAAGGATTCAATCCTTGAATAGTTACTTCTGTGGGAATTATGCCGTTTATTTTGCATATCATTTTTGCAGACTAGGCTCAGAGGCCGCCCTGCTTCACTTTGATGAAGCGTTTAAATATGGTCATTTTCGCAAGAATGATGAAAAAGTGTTGAAATTCAATTACGCTCAGATGAAAATGCCTGTGTGTAAGCAAACATTCTGCTTAAACGGTAGTGATGCTGAGTGTGAAACGCTGTGTGACGAAGTTGGCTAGGATGATAGTGCGGTGAGTAATACTTTATGTTAGGATTGAATGATGAACACAATAATGTCTGTATTTATGTTTACAACATTGACAACAACAAAACTTATAACCTTTTCCACTTTCTACAGATTGACTGCTTGACTATCGTGTTGGGAAGGTTCGATGGACTGAATGAAGGTCTTTCTACAACTGTCTGCAAGCTAAACCACCAAGAAGAAGTCTTATTATTATTATTATTATTATTATTATTATTATTATTATTATTATCGTTGTAAATCGCTTAAGCGTTTAATAAAGAAATAAATTTATATAATGTGTTTACTTTTCCCTCGTTATTGCTCTCACCATGTTGATCACGTTGCGATATAGCTTACACATACTAAAAGAGAATGCACGGAACAATGGTTGATGGTATGGGGGTGGGTGGGGATGAGGGGTGGGGAGTGATTGATTGATGGCTGACAGGTGTAGGTCTGTCGTAAGTATCTCGCGCCTCCTTACCGGAATCCACAGTGTATGGGGAGTCGTCGTGGGACGAACATCAACACTCTGAAGACAAATGACCCAAGGGAATGGCCAACTTCTGCAGGAGAGTGCTCTCTCACCCCTCAACACTTGCGACTTCCTGTAGGGGGAGCTAATGGTTTGTCTAACCACATAATGGCCCAGAGCACTCTCTCCAGACGAAGGGGAAGCTCCATCCAACCCACACCCAAAACAACATAACAGACTGTGTTGCCTTCTCCTCACATCTACACACTAACTCACTATTAAGGCTACGCAAAAACACACATACATATTCTTTTACTCATTCCTCACTCTTCCTTCTATTTTCTTACTCTATCACTTACTATACCACGTACTCTCACACTACTCCCATCTTTCCTGACTAGACACGCGCGCGCGGGGTGGGGGGCCGCACCTGCTCGCCCGCCACTCAAGACCGCCACGCGCCAAACTTCCGGGAAATCCACCAAAAACCCTATGTGACTAGACACCCGCGCTGCGATGACGACCTCGCGTGCCACCTGGCACTCATCAACATGACCTCCCCTCTTTCATGACCACATACCCAAACACAACACGCTCACACGCCTCGAAACACGCCAAAACTTCCCCGAAAATCCCCAAAAACCCTGTGCGACTAGACACCTGCGCACCAGCTGTCGGATGGCACTCCATGGAGTGCCACCTGGCAGCTGGTGCGCGCGGCTCTAGTCGAACTTTACACTACTAGCATCTCCCCCTCACAGCACCATCACAGCATCTCCCCCTCACAGCACCCTCACAGCATCTCCCCCTCACAGCACCATCACAGCATCTCCCCCTCACAGCACCATCACAGCATCTCCCCCTCACAGCACCATCACAGCATCTCCCCCTCACAGCACCATCATAGCATCTCCCCCTCACAGCACCATCACAGCATCTCCCCCTCACAGCACCATCACAGCATCTCTCCCTCACAGCACCATCACAGCATCTCTCCCTCACAGCACCATCATAGCATCTCCCCCTCACAGCACCATCATAGCATCTCCCCCTCACAGCACCATCACAGCATCTCCCCCTCACAGCACCATCACAGCATCTCCTCCTCACAGCACCATCATAGCATCTCCCCCTCACCGCACCATCACAGCATCTCTCCCTCACAGCACCATCACAGCATCTCCCCCTCACATCACCATCACAGCATCTCCCCCTCACAGCACCATCACAGCATCTCCCACTCACAGCACCATCACAGCATCTCCCCCTCACAGCACCATCACAGCATCTCCCCCTCACAGCATCTCCCCCTCACAGCACCATCACAGCATCTCCCCCTCACAGCACCATCACAGCATCTCCCCCTCACAGCACCATCACAGCATCTCCCCCTCACAGCACCATCACAGCATGAGCTTCACAGCACCTCAATAATGTCTAGAACACTTTAAAACTGCTTCCAGCACCCTATGCCTGAGACAGACCACCCCATCAATACCACTGATCAAAGACCTCCCCATAAATACCCCCCATCAATACCACTGAACAAAGACCTCCCAATCAATACCCCCCATCAATACCACCCATCAATACCACTGAACAAAGACCTCCCCATCAATACCCCCATCAATACCACTGAACAAAGACCTCCCCATCAATACCCCCATCAATACCACTGAACAAAGACCTCCCCATCAATACCCCCATCAATACCACTGAACAAGAACCTCCCCCATCAATACCCCCATCAGTACCACTGAACAAAGACCTTCCCATCAATACCCCCCATCAATACCACCCCATCAATACCTCCCATCAATACCACCCCCATCAATATCACTGAACAAAGACCTCACTATCAGTACCCCCCATAAATGCCACACCATCAATACCACCCTATCAATACCACTGAACAAAGACCTCCCCCATCAATACCACCCCATAAATACCACTGAACAAAACCCCCCCATCAATACCACCACATCGAATCCATTGAACAAACTTCTCCCTATCAATACCACACCATCAATACCACTGAACAAAAACCTCCCCCATAAATACCACTGAAGAAAAAAACCCCATCAATACCACCACATGGAATCCATTGAACAAAGTTCTCCCTCATCAATACCACACCATCAATACCACTGAACAAAGACCTCCCCCATCAATTCCACCCCATCTATACCACCACATCAATACCACTGAACAAAGACCTTCCCCATCAATACCACACCATCAATACCACTGAACAAAGACCTTCCCCGTCAATACCACCACATCAATACCACTGAACAAAGACCTTCCCCATCAATACCACACCATCAATACCACTGAACAAAGACCGCCCCCCATCAATACCACCCCATCTATACTGCCACATCAATACCACTGAACAAAGACCTCCCCCGTCAATACCACCTCATCAATACCACTGAACAAAGAGCTCCCCCATCAATACCACACAATCAATACCACACTATCAATACCACTGAACAAAGACCTCCCCCATCAATACCACCCCATCTGTACTACCACAACAATACTACTGAACAAAGACCTTCCCCATCAATACCACACCATCAATACCACACCATCAATACCACACCATCAATACCACTGAACAAAGACCTCCCCCATCAATACCACTGAACAAAGACCTTCCCCATCAATACCACACCATCAATACCACACCATCAATACCACACCATCAATACCACTGAACAGAGACCTCCCCCATCAATACCAATGAACAGAGACCTCCCCCATCAGTACCACTGAACAAAGACCTCCCCCATCAATACCACTGAACAAAGACCTCCCCCGTCAATACCACTGAACAAAGACCTTCCCCATCAATACCACACCATCAATACCACACCATCAATACCACACCATCAATACCACACCATCAATACCACACCATCAATACCACACCATCAATACCACTGAACAAAGACCTCCCCCATCAATACCACTGAACAAAGATCTCCCCCATCAATACCACTGAACAAAGACCTCCCCCATCAATACCACTGAACAAAGACCTCCCCATCAATACCACACCATCAATACCACACCATCAATACCACTGAACAAAGACCTCCCCCATCAATACCACTGAACAAAGACCTCCCCCATCAATACCACTGAACAAAGACCTTCCCCATCAATACCACACCATCAATACCACACCATCAATACCACACCATCAATACCAATGAACAGAGACCTCCCCCATCAATACCACTGAACAAAGACCTCCCCCATCAATACCACTGAACAAAGACCTCCCCCGTCAATACCACTGAACAAAGACCTTCCCCATCAATACCACACCATCAATACCACACCATCAATACCACACCATCAATACCACACCATCAATACCACTGAACAAAGACCTCCCCCATCAATACCACTGAACAAAGACCTCCCCTATCAATACCACTGAACAAAGACCTCCCCCATCAATACCACTGAACAAAGACCTCCCCCATCAATACCACTGAACAAAGACCTCCCCATCAATACCACACCATCAATACCACACCATCAATACCACTGAACAAAGACCTCCCCCATCAATACCACTGAACAAAGACCTCCCCCATCAATACCACTGAACAAAGACCTTCCCCATCAATACCACACCATCAATACCACACCATCAATACCACTGAACAGAGACCTCCCCCATCAATACCAATGAACAGAGACCTCCCCCATCAATACCACTGAACAAAGACCTCCCCCATCAATACCACTGAACAAAGACCTCCCCCATCAATACCACTGAACAAAGACCTTCCCCATCAATACCACACCATCAATACCACACCATCAATACCACTGAACAAAGACCTCCCCCATCAATACCACTGAACAAAGACCTCCCCCATCAATACCACCCCATCAATACCACTGAACAAAGACCTCCCCCATCAATACCACTGAACAAAGACCTCCCCCATCAATACCACTGAACAAAGACCTACCCCATCAATACCACACCATCAATACCACTGAACAAAGACCTCCCCCATCAATACCACTGAACAAAGACCTCCCCCATCAATACCACTGAACAAAGACCTTCCCCATCAATACCACACCATCAATACCACACCATCAATACCACTGAACAGAGACCTCCCCCATCAATACCAATGAACAGAGACCTCCCCCATCAATACCACTGAACAAAGACCTCCCCCATCAATACCACTGAACAAAGACCTCCCCCATCAATACCACTGAACAAAGACCTTCCCCATCAATACCACACCATCAATACCACACCATCAATACCACTGAACAGAGACCTCCCCCAATACAATAACCCTCCCCCATCAATACCACTGAACAAAGACCTCCCCCATCAATACCACTGAACAAAGACCTCCCCCATCAATACCACTGAACAAAGACCTCCCCCATCAATACCACCCCATCAATACCACTGAACAAAGACCTCCCCCATCAATACCACTGAACAAAGACCTTCCCCATCAATACCACTGAACAATGACCTCCCCCATCAATACCACACCATCAATACCACTGAACAAAGACCTCCCCCGTCAATACCACTGAACAAAGACCTCCCCCATCAATACCACTGAACAAAGACCTCCCCCATCAATACCACTGAACAAAGACCTCCCCCATCAATACCACACAAAGACCTCCCCCATCAATACCACTGAACAAAGACCTCCCCCATCAATACCACTGAACAGAGACCTCCCCCATCAATACCACTGAACAAAGACCTCCCCCATCAATACCACTGAACAAAGACCTCCCCCATCAATACCACTGAACAAAGACCTCCCCCATCAATACCACACCATCAATACCACTGAACAAAGACCTCCCCCATCAATACCACTGAACAAAGACCTCCCCTATCAATACCAAACAAAGACCTCCCCCATCAATACCACTGAACAAAGAGACCTCCCCCATCAATACCACTGAACAAAGACCTCCCCCATCAATACCACTGAACAAAGACCTCCCCCATCAATACCACTGAACAAAGACCTCCCCCATCAATACCACTGAACAAAGACCTCCCCCATCAATACCACACCATCAATACCACTGAACAAAGACCTCCCCCATCAATACCACTGAACAAAGACCTCCCCCATCAATACCACTGAACAAAGACCTCCCCCATCAATACCACTGAACAAAGACCTCCCCCATCAATACCACTGAACAAAGACCTCCCCCATCAATACCACTGAACAAAGACCTCCCCCATCAATACCACTGAACAAAGACCTCCCCCATCAATACCACTGAACAAAGACCTCCCCCATCAATACCACTGAACAAAGACCTCCCCCATCAATACCACCCCATCAATACCACTGAACAAAGACCTCCCCCATCAATACCACTGAACAAAGACCTTCCCCATCAATACCACACCAACAATACCACACCATCAATACCACTGAACAAAGACCTCCCCCATCAATACCACTGAACAAAGACCTCCCCCATCAATACCAATGAACAAAGACCTCCCCCATACACCCCATCAATACCACTGAACAAAGACCTCCCCCATCAATACCACTGAACAAAGACCTCCCCCATCAATACCACTGAACAAAGACCTCCCCCACACAAATACCACTGAACCCTCCCCTATCAATACCACTGAACAAAGACCTCCCCCATCAATACCACTGAACAAAGACCTCCCCATCAATACCATCAATACCACTGAACAAAGACCTCCCCCATCAATACCACTGAACAAAGACCTCCCCCATCAATACCACTGAACAAAGACCTCCCCCACCTCCACACCATCAATACCACTGAACCCTCCCCCATCAATACCACTGAACAAAGACCTCCCCCATCAATACCACTGAACAAAGACCTCCCCCATCAATACCACTGAACAAAGACCTCCCCCATCAATACCACTGAACAAAGACCTCCCCCATCAATACCACTGAACAAAGACCTCCCCCATCAATACCACCACTGAACAAAGACCTCCCCCATCAATACCACTCAATACCACTGAACATCAATACCACTGACCCTCCCCCATCAATACCACTGAACAAAGACCTCCCCCATCAATACCACTGAACAAAGACCTCCCCCATCAATACCACCCATCAATACCACTGAACAAAGACCTCCCCCATCAATACCACTGAACAAAGACCTCCCCCATCAATACCACTGAACAAAGACCTCCCCCATCAATACCACTGAACAAAGACCTCCCCCATCAATACCACTGAACAAAGACCTCCCCCATCAATACCACTGAACAAAGACCTCCCCCATCAATACCACTGAACAAAGACCTCCCCCATCAATACCACTGAACAAAGACCTCCCCCATCAATACCACTGAACAAAGACCTCCCCCATCATCCAATCAATACCACTGAACAAAGACCTCCCCCATCAATACCACTGAACAAAGACCTCCCCCATCAATACCACTGAACAAAGACCTCCCCCATCAATACCACTGAACAAAGACCTCCCCCATCAATACCACTGAACAAAGACCTCCCCCATCAATACCACTGAACAAAGACCTCCCCCCATCAATACCACTGAACAAAGACCTCCCCATCAATACCACTGAACAAAGACCTCCCCCATCAATACCACTGAACAAAGACCTCCCCCATCAATACCACTGAACAAAGACCTCCCCCATCAATACCACTGAACAAAGACCTCCCCCATCAATACCACTGAACAAAGACCTCCCCCATCAATACCACTGAACCTCCCCCATCAATACCACTGAACAAAGACCTCCCCCATCAATACCACTGAACAAAGACCTCCCCCATCAATACCACTGAACAAAGACCTCCCCCATCAATACCACTGAACAAACCTCCCCCATCAATACCACTGAACAAAGACCTCCCCCATCAATACCACTGAACAGAGACATCAATACCACTGAACAAAGACCTCCCCCATCAATACCACTGAACAAAGACCTCCCCCATCAATACCACTGAACAAAGACCTCCCCCATCAATACCACTGAACAAAGACCTCCCCCATCAATACCACTGAACAAAGACCTCCCCCATCAATACCACACCATCAATACCACTGAACAAAGACCTCCCCCATCAATACCACTGAACAGAGACCTCCCCCATCAATACCACTGAACAAAGACCTCCCCCATCAATACCACAAAGACCTCCCCCATCAATACCACTCAACAAAGACCTCCCCCATCAATACCACTGAACAAAGACCTCCCCATCAATACCATCAATACCACTGAACAAAGACCTCCCCCATCAATACCACTGAACACCTCCCCCATCAATACCACTGAACAAAGACCTCCCCCATCAATACCACTGAACAAAGACCTCCCCCATCAATCCACCCCTCCCCCATCAATACCACTGAACAAAGACCTCCCCATCATCAATACCACTGAACAAAGACCTCCCCCATCAATACCACCCCATCAATACCACTGAACAAAGACCTCCCCCATCAATACCACTGAACAAAGACCTCCCCCATCAATACCACTGAACAAAGACCTCCCCCATCAATACCACTGAACAAAGACCTCAAATACCACCTCAATACCACAAAGACCTACCCCATCAATACCACTGAACCCTCCCCCATCAATACCACTGAACAAAGACCTCCCCCATCAATACCACTGAACAAAGACCTCCCCCATCAATACCACAACAAAGACCTCCCCCATCAATACCACTGAACAAAGACCTCCCCCATCAATACCACTGAACAAAGACCTCCCCCATCAATACCACCCCCATCAATACCACTGAACAAAGACCTCCCCCATCAATACCACTGAACAAAGACCTCCCCCATCAATACCACTGAACAAAGACCTTCCCCATCAATACCACTGAACAAAGACCTCCCCCATCAATACCACACCATCAATACCACTGAACAAAGACCTCCCCCATCAATACCACTGAACAAAGACCTCCCCCATCAATACCACTGAACAAAGACCTCCCCCATCAATACCACCCATCAATACCACTGAACAAAGACCTCCCCCATCAATACCACTGAACAAAGACCTCCCCCATCAATACCACTGAACAAAGACCTCCCACCATCAATACCACTGAACAAAGACCTCCCCCATCAATACCACTGAACAAAGACCTCCCCCATCAATACCACACCATCAATACCACTGAACAAAGACCTCCCCCATCAATACCACTGAACAAAGACCTCCCCCATCAATACCACTGAACAAAGACCTCCCCCATCAATACCACTGAACAAAGACCTCCCCCATCAATACCACTGAACAAAGACCTCCCCCATCAATACCACTGAACAAAGACCTCCCCCATCAATACCACTGAACAAAGACCTCCCCCATCAATACCACTGAACAAAGACCTCCCCCATCAATACCACTGAACAAAGACCTCCCCCATCAATACCACTGAACAAAGACCTCCCCCATCAATACCACTGAACAAAGACCTCCCCCATCAATACCACTGAACAAAGACCTCCCCCATCAATACCACTGAACAAAGACCTCCCCCATCAATACCACTGAACAAAGACCTCCCCCATCAATACCACTGAACAAAGACCTCCCCATCAATACCACTGAACAAAGACCTCCCCCCATCAATACCACTGAACAAAGACCTCCCCCATCAATACCACTGAACAAAGACCTCCCCCATCAATACCACCCCATCAATACCACTGAACAAAGACCTCCCCCCATCAATACCACTGAACAAAGACCTCCCCCCATCAATACCACTGAACAGAGACCTCCCCCATCAATACCACTGAAGAAAGACCTCCCCATCAATACCACTGAACAAAGACCTCCCCCATGAATACCACTGAACAGAGACCTCCCCTATCAATACCACTGAACAAAGACCTCCCCATCAATACCACTGAACAAAGACCTCCCCCCATCAATACCACTGAACAAAGACCTCCCCATCAATACCACACCATCAATACCACTGAACAAAGACCTCCCCCATCAATACCACACCATCAATACCACTGAACAAAGACCTCCCCATCAATACCACTGACAAAGACCTCCCCCATCAATACCACTGAACAAAGACCTCCCCCATCAATACCACCATCAATACCACACCATCAATACAACTGAACAAAGACCTCCCCCATCAATACCACTGAACAAAGACCTCCCCCATCAATACCACTGAACAAAGACCTCCCCCATCGATACCACACCATCAATAACAATGTAAACAATACCACTGAACAAAGACCTCCCCCATCAATACCACTGAACTCCCCCATCAATACCACTCAATACCACTGAACAAAGACCTCCCCCATCAATACCACTGAACAAAGACCTCCCCCATCAATACCACTGAACAAAGACCTCCCCCATCAATACCACCTCCCCCATCAATACCACTGAACAAAGACCTCCCCCATCAATACCACTGAACAAAGACCTCCCCCATCAATACCACTGAACAAAGACCTCCCCCATCAATACCACTGAACAAAGACCTCCCCCATCAATACCACTGAACAAAGACCATCAATACCACTGAACAAAGACCTCCCCCATCAATACCACTGAACAAAGACCTCCCCCCATCAATACCACTGAACAAAGACCTCCCCATCAATACCACACCATCAATACCACTGAACAAAGACCTCCCCATCATCAATACCACTGAACAAAGACCTCCCCCATCAATACCACTGAACAAAGACCTCCCCCATCGATACCACACCATCAATACCACTGAACAAAGACCTCCCCCCATCAATACCACTGAACAAAGACCTCCCCCCCACACCATCAATACCACTGAACAAAGACCTCCCCATCATCAATACCACTGAACAAAGACCTCCCCCATCAATACCACTGAACAAAGACCTCCCCCCCCATCAATACCACTGAACAAAGACCTCCCCCATCAATACCACTGAACAAAGACCTCCCCCCATCAATACCACTGAACAAAGACCTCCCCATCAATACCACACCATCAATACCACTGAACAAAGACCTCCCCATCAATACCACACCATCAATACCACTGAACAAAGACCTCCCCATCAATACCACACCATCAATACCACTGAACAAAGACCACACCCATCAATACAACACCATCATACCACTGAACCAAGACCTCCCCATCAATACCACCCATCATACAACTGAACAAAGACCTCCCCCATCAATACCACTGAACAAAGACCTCCCCCCATCGATACCAC
>NW_025567100.1:32500-102520 GCF_020424385.1 Procambarus clarkii | reverse complement strand
CCACAACCCACCTTCCACAACCCACCTACCACAACCCACCTTCCACAACCCACCTTCCACAACCCACCTTCCACAACCCACCTACCACAACCCACCTTCCACAACCCACCTACCACAACCCACCTTCCACAACCCACCTACCACAACCCACCTACCACAACCCACCTTCCACAACCCACCTTCCACAACCCACCTACCACAACCCACCTTCCACAACCCACCTTCCACAACCCACCTACCACAACCCACCTACCACAACCCACCTTCCACAACCCACCTTCCACAACCCACCTTCCACAACCCACCTTCCACAACCCACCTACCACAACCCACCTTCCACAACCCACCTTCCACAACCCACCTACCACAACCCCCTACCACACCACAACCCACCTTCCACAACCCACCTTCCACAACCCACCTTCCACAACCCACCTTCCACAACCCACCTTCCACAACCCACCTACCACAACCCACCTTCCACAACCCACCTTCCACAACCCACCTACCACAACCCACCTTCCACAACCCACCTTCCACAACCCACCTACCACAACCCAACCACACCCCACCACCACAACCCACCTACCACAACCCACCTTCCACAACCCACCTACCACAACCCACCTACCACAACCTTCCACACCCACCTTCCACAACCCACCTACCACAACCCACCTTCCACAACCCACCTTCCACAACCCACCTTCCACCCACCTACCACAACCCACAACCCACCCACCTTCCACAACCACCTACCACACCACCTTCCACAACCCACCTTCCACAACCCACCTACCACAACCACCTACACAACCTACCTCCACAACCCACCTACCACAACCCACCTTCCACAACCCACCTTCCACAACCCACCTTCCACAACCCACCTTCCACAACCCACCTTCCACAACCCACCTTCCACAACCCACCTTCCACAACCTACCACAACCCACCTACCACAACCTTCCACACCCACCTACCACAACCCACCTTCCACAACCCACCTACCACAACCCACCTACCACAACCCACCTACCACAACCCACCTTCCACAACCCACCTACCACAACCCACCCACACCACAAACCCACCTTCCACAACCCACCTTCCACAACCCACCTTCCACAACCCACCTACCACAACCCACCTTCCACAACCCACCCACAACCACAACCCACCTTCCACAACCCACCTACCACAACCCACCTTCCACAACCCACCTACCACAACCACCTTCCCCCACCTTCCACAACCCACCTTCCACAACCCACCTTCCACAACCCACACCTTCCACAACCCACCTACCACAACCCACCTTCCACAACCCACCTTCCACAACCCACCTACCACAACCCCTTCCACAACCCACCTTCCACAACCCACCTACCACAACCCACCTTCCACAACCCACCTTCCACCTACCACAACCCCACCTTCCACAACCCACCTACCACAACCCACCTACCACAACCCACAACAACCCCCTTCCACAACCCACCTTCCACAACCCACCTTCCACAACCCACCTACCACAACCCACCTTCCACAACCCACCTTCCACAACCCACCTTCCACAACCCACCTACCACAACCCACCTTCCACAACCCACCTACCACAACCCACCTACCACAACCCACCTTCCACAACCCACCTTCCACAACCCACCTACCACAACCCACCTTCCACAACCCACCTACCACAACCCACCTTCCACAATCCACCTACCACAACCCACCTACCACAACCCACCTTCCACAACCCACCTTCCACAACCCACCTTCCACAACCCACAACCCACCTACCACAACCCACCTTCCACAACCCACCTACCACAACCCACCTACCACAACCCACCTACCACAACCCACCTACCACAACCCACCTTCCACAACCCACCTTCCACAACACTATAGTACAAAAATGAAAACTTAATTACAAGAACTGGAAAAGTTAGGGGAGGTGAGCAGCAGGTGGAGGGACCATGCTGGGCCTCGCTGGAGTATGACCAGCTCTCCCTCCCTCTCTCCCTCTACCTCTCCTTCCCTCTCACTCCCTCACCCCCTCCCTCACTCCCTCTCCCGGCCGTTGACCGCGTACACAACCAGTTAGCTTAAGTTGTATGACTAAATACCCCATTGTTTCCCCCCCCCCCTTTCAATGTGAATACATTCCAACGTAGCACTTCCTTCCCTCCAGTTCCCATGTATCTACGCCCTCCAAGCTTTTCCCATTGGATTCTAAGCATCTCTGCGCGGATTCACAGCATCGCTAATTGGATTCGAAGCACCGCAGGCCCGGTTCAAAGCGTCGCTAATTAGATTCCGAGTGTCCTATAAGGAATGCAATACATCAAAGTCCACAGACGGCTAGAATCAAAGCGTTTGGCAGGTGATTCGAATGCCCGACGCTCAGATTCGAAATGCTGCTAGTATGACTCTGAATTGCACAGGTGGATTTATAATACAGGTGGTATTTGCTTTAGAACATCTTTGAATTCATCCTGATTATGTAAGATCAAGGTCAAAGACTCCAGGTAACACAGTCACTAAACTCTATGCAACAATTTCCTGAACTCGATAGACAGGTTTTGGAACGTACCAAGTAGGATTTATATAAATGTAAATTGAATTAGTAATATGTTCTTTTATTTCTAACAAAAACTTCTAGTAATAGGAACTTAAACGTTGACATTTTACGTTTACTTCATTTATATATATATATATATATATATATATATATATATATATATATATATATATATATATATATATATATATATATATATATATATAATATATATATATAATATATATATATATATAATATATATATATATATATATATATATAATATATATGTCCTCCCACACGTGACGTGGGAGGACACGTGACGTGGGAGGACACGTGACGTGGGAGGACACGTGACGTGGGAGGACCCGTGACGTGGGAGGACACGTGACGTGGGAGGACACGTGACGTGGGAGGACCCGTGACGTGGGAGGACACGTGACGTGGGAGGACCCGTGACGTGGGAGGACCCGTGACGTGGGAGGACACGTGACGTGGGAGGACACGTGACGTGGGAGGACACGTGACGTGGGAGGACACGTGACGTGGGAGGACACGTGACGTGGGAGGACACGTGACGTGGGAGGACACGTGACGTGGGAGGACACGTGACGTGGGAGGACACGTGACGTGGGAGGACACGTGACGTGGAAGGACACGTGACGTGGAAGGACACGTGACGTGGGAGGACACGTGACGTGGGAGGACACACGTCATCCGACGAACTGCCTGCCACAACACAGTCATGATTCACATGCTCTCAATTTCCGACATTAGACAGAGTATGAAAGTGATGTTTCCTTCAGCTGTAACCTGAGCGTCATAATGCACCAAGAGAACAATCATGGGGTTACAAATGGCCGTTCATGTTTAACAAAGTTGCTATCCTTTTATTACAGCATAGTTGAGGCAGTTGATAGTGGTAAGGACTGTAATGTTGTGCACCTTGACTTTAGCAAAGGTGTTGACACAGTGCCACATGAAAGACTGATTAAAAAGTTAGAGGCTCACAGTATGGGTGGTGCCATATTAAATTGGATTAGGGCATGGCTATACCAGAACCGGGAATAACGAAGCAGAAGATTTTCTAGAATTAATAGATTATTGCTTCCTTAAACAACACATTAAGGAAGCAACGCGTGAAAATAATATTTTTGACTTGGTGTTAACTAACAGGGAAACACAAATTAATGACATCGAAATAGGGAGTGAGGTAGGGAACAGTGATCACAAAGAAATCAGATTTAGCATAGAATGGAATAGATTTGTAAGAGAAAATTCTGTTGAAGTGTCTTATTTCAGAAAAGCTGATTTGAATGGCCTAAGGAATTTTTTGGGTGAAATAGATTGGCAATTTCTGGGCATTGGGGGTGGGCCGGTCTTGGAGCGACACGTGAACCCAGCGATGGGTGATGTAAAAAACGGATTACGATGTTAATTCAAAATATACCTTATTTAAAAATATTTTAGGCAAAGCACAGAAACGTAGTATACAATACAAATTGAATAGATAAATAAAAATGACCCGAAATTGATAGCAAAGGATCTGAAGAACCTTATAGGTAGAAAGAGAGCTCGGTATAAAAGGATTAAGAATGGGGGAATTTAGTTTAGAACAGGAATTCGTCCAATTGGTTAGAAATGTTATAAAAGAGATAAGGAGAGCAAAAAGAAACTATGAAGTTCGCATAGCAGGGCAAGGAAAGGCAAATCCTAAAGGATTTTTTCAGTAATATCGAACAAAGGTTAGGGAAAAGTTAGCTCCATTAAAAACTGAGACAGGTCAGATAACTGATAATGACGAAGAGATGCGAAGTATTTTAAATAAATATTTTATCTCTGTATTTACAAAAGAGGAACTTAACACTATGCCTTCAGCCGAACAAGGCTGTGGGTGGGGACGAGGACAGGTTGATTAGTTTAGCAGTTACCAGGGAGGATGTTATTAAACAAATAGTGAAACTCAAGCCAAACAAATCCCCAAGGCCAGACGAAGTGTTTGCCAGGGTGCTTAATGAATGCAAAGAGTAGTTTTGCGAGCCACTGTCTACCATATTTAATAAATCAATAGTCAGGCAGAGTGCCAGAGTCGGGAAGGTTGCTATTGTGCTAATTTTCCTTTCTGGAAAATTGGTACCACATCGCAAGTGATGATAGATCACTTGCGTCAAGCTATCGGCCAATTAGCTTAACGTCTATTGTGGAAAAGTTGCTTGAATCGATAACTGCAAATACCATTCGTCTTCATCTTGGAAAACATAGTTTAGTAAATGATTCACAACATCGTTTTATTCAAGTTGAAAAAATTTGCTACAAATTTATTGCAACATAGTTGAGGCAGTTGATATTGGTAAGGATTGTGATGTTGTGTACCTTGTGTACCACTGCTTTTGATACAGTGGTACATGAAAGATTGATTAAAAACATAGAGGCTCATGGTATTGGGGGTGCTATACTAAGTTGAACAAGGGCATGACTATACAAAAGGAAACAGAGTTAGTATAAATGGGGTTAAGTCAGAGTGGGAAAATGTTGTAAGTGGAGTGCCTCAAGACTCTGTCCTGGGACATCGATCTGTTACTAATAATAATATATATAAATGATTTAGATTCAAGTTTAAGCAGTAATATTTGCAAATTTGCCGGAGATACGAAAATCGGGAGGGAGATAGACACAGAAAAAGACTATCACTTCAAGATAATCTAAATAAGATTTTGAAATGGTTAAGAGATTGGCAGATGCAGTTTAATGCTGACAAATGTAAGGTTTTGAGGCAAGGTAATGATGAAAGAGTTACATGATACGAGCTAGATGGTGTTGAGATTGTAAAGTAGGATTGTGAAAGGGATCTGGGAGTTATGATGAGTAAGAATTTAAAGCCAAAAAATCAATGCACAGATGTTCGTAATAAGGCAAATAGGACACTGAGATGTATTTATCGAAGCGTAAGTAACAAGACACCTGGTGTTGTTCTTCAGCTATACCTTGCTCTGTTGACCAGACCACACATTAGGTGAAGGGACGACGACGTTTCGATCCGTCCTAGACCATTCTCTTCATCTTTCTCTTGCCTATTTAGTGCCTGCATCTACTTCCTCATCACAATCGACTTGAGAATGGTCCAGGACGGACCGAAACGACGTCGTCGTCTCTTCACCTTCTAGTGTGTGGTCTGGTCAACATACTTTAGCCACGTTATTGTGACTCATCGCCTGCATCTTGCTCTGGTTAGGCACCATTTAGATTATGCAGTTCAGTTTTGGTCGCCGTACTATAGAATTGATATAAATTCACTAGAACGCGTCCAGCGTAGGATGACAAAGTTAATCCCCCCAAATTAGAAACCTGTCATGTGAAGGGTCGCAGGGAAACTCAAGAAGCTGTAGGTGAACTCCAGGAGCTGCCGAGGAAACCCGGGGCTGCAGGGAAATCCCCAGAACTACAAAGGAACCCCAGAAGCTGCCGAGGAAACCCGGGGCTGCAGGGAAATCCCCAGAACTACAAAGGAACTCCAGAAGCTGCCGAGGAAACCCGGGGCTGCAGGGAAATCCCCAGAACTACAAAGGAACCCCAGAAGCTGCCGAGGAAACCCGGGGCTGCAGGGAAATCCCCAGAACTACAAAGGAACTCCAGGAGCTGCCGAGGAAACCCGGGGCTGCAGGGAAATCCCCAGAACTACAAAGGAACCCCAGAAGCTGCCGAGGAAACCCGGGGCTGCAGGGAAATCCCCAGAACTACAAAGGAACCCCAGAAGCTGCCGAGGAAACCCGGGGCTGCAGGGAAATCCCCAGAACTACAAAGGAACTCCAGGAGCTGCCGAGGAAACCCGGGGCTGCAGGGAAATCCCCAGAACTACAAAGGAACTCCAGGAGCTGCCGAGGAAACCCGGGGCTGCAGGGAAATCCCCAGAACTACAAAGGAACTCCAGGAGCTGCCGAGGAAACCCGGGGCTGCAGGGAAATCCCCAGAACTACAAAGGAACTCCAGGAGCTGCCGAGGAAACCAGAGGTACCACATGGCAACCCAATGGGTCGCTGGGGACCGCAGGGGACAGGGGGGAACTCCAAGAGCTACAGGGAAACCTCAAGTCCCTCTGTAGTGAAGATGTACACTGTTAGCTACGGTGTGTATTGTGAAGATGTACACTGTTAACTACGGTGTATATTGTGAAGATGTACACTGTTAGCTACGGTGTGTATTGTGAAGATGTACACTGTTGGCTACGGTGTGTATTGTGAAGATGAACACTGTTAGCTACGGTGTATATTGTGAAGATGAACACTGTTGGCTACGGTGTATATTGTGAAGATGTACACTGTTAGCTACGGTGTGTATTGTGAAGATGTACACTGTTAGCTACGGTGTGTATTGTGAAGATGTACACTGTTAGCTACGGTGTGTATTGTGAAGATGTACACTGTTAGCTACGGTGTGTATTGTGAAGATGTACACTGTTAGCTACGGTGTGTATTGTGAAGATGTACACTGTTAGCTACTGTGTGCAGTGAAGATGTACACTGTTAGCTACGGTGTATATTGTGAAGATGTACACTGTTAGCTACTGTGTGTATTGTGAAGATGTACACTGTTAGCTACGGTGTGTATTGTGAAGATGTACACTGTTAGCTACGGTGTATATTGTGAAGATGTACACTGTTAGCTACTGTGTGCAGTGAAGATGTACACTGTTAGCTACTGTGTGTATTGTGAAGATGTACACTGTTAGCTACTGTGTGCAGTGAAGATGTACACTGTTAGCTACGGTGTGTATTGTGAAGATGTACACTGTTAGCTACTGTGTGCAGTGAAGATGTACACTGTTAGCTACGGTGTGCAGTGAAGATGTATATTAGCAGTGTAAATGTAACGACCTACACAACATCTACGGGTAACGTTAACTCAACGTTTGTTTAACGTTATATCTTGAGGTTATATTGAGATGATTTCGGGGCTTTTTAGTGTCCCCGCGGCCCGGTCCTCGACCAGGGATCCACCCCCAGGAAGCAGCCCGTGACAGCTGACTAACACCCAGGTACCTATTTTACTGCTAGGTAACAGGGGCATAGGGTGAAAGAGACTCTGCCCATTGTTTCTCGCCGGCGCCTGGGATCGAACCCAGGACCACAGGATCACAAGTCCAGGGTGCTGTCCGCTCGGCCGACCGACTCCCAGGATCCTTGGACATTGTGGCCACTTGGGAGCGAGACGTGAACCCAGCGATAGGTGACGTAAAAAGGGATTTCGATGTGGATTCAAAATATTACTTATTTAAAAATATTCTAAGCAATGCACAGGAACGTAGTATACCAGAATATACCAGGAGCCGGTCGGCCGAGCGGAGAGCACACTGAACTTGTGATCCTGTGGTCCTGGGTTCGATCCCGGGCGCCGGAGAAAAACAATGGGCAGTTTCTTTCACCCTATGCCCCTGTTACCTAGCACTAAAATAGGTACCTGGGTGTTAGTCAGCTGTCACGGGCTGCTTCCTGGGGGTGGAGGCCTGGTCGAGGACCGGGCCGCGGGGACACTAAAAAGCCCCGAAATCATCTCAAGATAGCCATACAAATTGAATAGATCGAGCACTAATGACCCAGAGTGGATAACAAAGGATCTGAAGAACCTTATAGGAAAAAAGAGAGCGTGGTACAAAAGGATTAAGAATGGGGAAGTCAGTTTAGAACACGAATTCGTACAACTGGTTAGAAATGTTAAAAAAGAGATAAGGAAAGCTAAAAGAAACTATGAAGTTCGCATAGCAGGGCAAGCAAAGCCAAATCCTAAAGTTTTTTCAATTGCAGGCGACGAGTCACAATAACGTGGCTGAAGAATGCTGACCAGACCACACACTAGAAGGTGAAGGGACGACCACGTTTCGGTCCGTCATGGATCATTCTCAAGTCGATGGTGAGAATGGTCACAATCGACGTGAGAATGATCCAGGACGGACCGAAACGTCGTCGTACCTTCACCTTCTAGTGTGTGGTCTGGGCAACTTTTTTCAGTAATATCGAACAAAGATTAGGGAAAGAATAGGTCCATTAAAAACTCAGATAGGCCAGATAACGGATAATGACGAAGAGATGAGTATAGTATTTTTAATAAATATTTTATATCTGTATTTACTAAAGAGGCGCTTAACAATATGCTTTCAACCGAACAAGTCTATGTGGGATGGCAAAGGTCCTCTTAAAAATAACGTCGCTTTCGCTCGTATGCGCTATGGCCAAAAATGGACGTAATTTTAAATTAAATCGGCTCACAAAAGTGATGTACTTTCCCATTTTCTGTTTCAGTTCTCTGGCTTACTCAGAAAGGTTATTAGATGAAACTTTCAAATAACATTTTTCATGACGTTTTGAAACTTAAGGAGAATTTCCTGCCAACCTAACCTATCAGAGGACCCTTAATTTACTGTTTTTTGGGAAAAAATCCAAAATTTATTTTCAATTCTTTTTCCTTTTTGAAATTACGTCCATTATCGGCCATACGGGAAAACGACCAAAAGCGACGTAATTTTTAAGAGGACAGGTTGACTAGTTTAGCAGTTACCAGGGAGGATGTAATTAAACAAATAGTAAAACTAAAACCAAACAAATCCCCAGGGCCGGATGAAGTGTTTGCCAGGGTGCTTAAAGAATGCAAAGAGGAGCTTTGCGAGCCGTTGTCTACCATATTTAATAAATCAATAGAGTTAGGCAGAGTGCCAGAGTCATGGAAGGTTGCTAATGTGGTACCAATTTTAAGAAAGGAGATAGATCACTTGCGTCAAACTATCGGCCAATTAGCCTAACGTCAATTGTAGGAAAGTTACTTGAATCGATAATTGCAAATACAATTCGTCTTCATCTTGAAAAACATAAATTAATAAATGATTCTCAACATGTTTTTACAAATGGCCGTTCATGTTTAAAAAATTTGCTATCTTTTTATTCCAGCATAGTTGAGGCAGTTGATAGTGGTAAGGATTGTGATGTTGTGTACCTTGACGTTAGCAAAGCTTTTGATACAGTGCCACATGATAGACTAATTAAAAAAATAGAAGCTCGTGGTATTGGGGGTGCTATATTAACTTGGATTAGGGCATGGCAATTCCAAAGGAAACAGAGAGTTAGTATAAATGGGGTTAAGTCAGAGTGGGATAATGTTGTTAGTGGAGTACCTCAAGGCTCTGTCCTGGGACCTCTGTTGTTTATAATATATATAAGTTATTTAGATTCGGGTTTGAGTAGCAACATTTGCAAATTTGCCGATGATACAAAAATCGGTAGGGAAATTAACACGGAAGAAGACTCACTATCACTTCAAGTTGATGTGAATAGGGTTTTGAAATGGTCAAATATTGTCAGATGCAGTTTAATGCTGATAAATGTAAAGTTTTGAGGCTAGGTAATGAGTTACAAGATACGAGCTAGATGGAATTGAGATTGGGAAAGGGATCTGGGACAAATCCACAAGGGCCGTGACGAGGATTCGAACCTGCGACCGGAAGCATCCCAGACACTGCCTTAATCGACTGAGCTACGACAGGGTTAAAAGAGTTGAAACCGAAGTTCTCTGAACTTACTGGATCCCGTGTTAAGTTCAGTAGAACTTCGGTTTCAACTCTTTTAAGCCTGTCGTAGCTCAGTCGATTAAGGCAGTGTCTGGGATGCTCCCGGACGCAGGTTCGAATCCTCGTCACAGCCCTTGTGGATTTGTTCATTTGATGCATCACGTTAGTGTGATCTCTATGTGTAAGGGATCTGGGAGTTATGATTAGTAAGAATATAAAACCAAAGGATCAATGCATGAATGTTAGTAATAAGGCAAATAGGACACTGGAATTTATTAATCGCAGCGTTAGTAACAAGACACCTGGTGTGGTTCTTCAGCTATATCTTGCTCTGGTTAGGCACCATTTAGATTATGCAGTTCAGTTTTGGTCGCCGTACTATAGAATGGATATAAATTCACTTGAACGTGTTCAGCGTAGGATAACGAAGTTAATTCCGCAAATTAGAAATCTTTCATATGAAGAAAGATTAACAAAGCTTAAATTGCATTCACTGGAGAGGCGAAGAGTTAGTGGTGACATGATAGAGGTTTACAAGTGGATGAATGGACATAAATAGAGATAAAATATTTATTAAAAATACTACTCATCTCTTCGTCATTATCCGTTAACTGACCTGTCTCGGTTTTCAATGGACCTATCCTTTCCCTAACCTTTGTTCGATATAACTGAAAAAAAAAATTTAGAATTTGCCTTTGCTTGCCCTGCAATACGAACTTCATAGTTTCTTTTTGCTTTCCTTATCTCTTTTTTAACATTTCTAAAAAATTGTGCGAATTCTTGTTCTAAACTGACTTCCCTTATTAATTATAAGGTGTTTCAGATCCTTTGGTAATCATTTCGGGTCATTTGTATATGATCTATTCAATTTGTAAGGTATACTACTTTCCTGTGCTTTGCTTAAAAGATTTGTAAATAAGTTATATTTTGAATCCAAATCGAAATCCTCCGTTACATCACACATGGGCTGGGTTCACGTCCTGCTCCAAGACCGGCCCAACCCCTATGCCCATGACTTTCCAATCTATTTGCCCCCAAAATTTTTTAGAATATTGAAATTAGCTTTACGAAATTCTGGCACTTTAACAGCATTTTCTCCTGCAGATCTCTTCCACTCTATGCTAAATCTAATTTGTTTGTGATCACTGTTCCCTAGCTCACTCCCGATTTCTATGTTATTAATCTGTGTTTCCCTGTTTGTTAACACTAAATCTAAAATATTATTTTCCCTCGTTGGTGCCTTAATGTGTTGCGTAAGAAAACAATCGTTAATTAAATCTATAAAATCTTCTGTTTTGTTATTCCCTGTTCTGTTAATCCAGTTTATTCCACTAAAATTAAAGTCACCCATGATATAAATACTGTTAGATCTAGATGCTCTAGATATTTCATCCCATAGATGCTTTGCTTCCATTCTGTCTAAATTTGGTGGCCTATATATAACTCCTATTATAAGATTATTTGCTTTTTCGTTTAATTCTATCCAAATAGTTTCTGTGTGGCACAATTTTGATTCCCTCTTTGAGACTACATTTCAAATTGTCCCTAACATATATGGCTACTCCCCCTCCTCGTCTAATATAATTATCTGTGTGAAATAGTTTAAATCCATTTATTTGATATTCAGCTAATAGTTCTCTATTTTCTACGTTCATCCACGTTTGGGTCAGTAGGAGGGAAGTCATGGTCACTGTGGGTGTGTATACTGCAACTGTGTTGTAACTTAACTTGAACTGTAACTAAACCACCCAGCTCCGGTCCACCCGGAGGTCCGGAGATTATGTTCTTGGGAGGCTGTGGCCCCCTGGTCGTGCCCCGGGGCACCGCCAAGTACCTCAGGGTGTGGCCCCCTGGTCGTCCCCCGGGGCACCACCAAGTACCTCAGGGTGTGGCCCCCTGGTCGTCCCCCGGGGCACCGCCAAGTACCTCAGGGTGTGGCCCCCTGGTCGTCCCCGGGGCACCGCCAAGTACCTCAGGGTGTGGCCCCCTGGTCGTCCCCGGGGGCACCACCAAGTACCTCAGGGTGTGGCCCCCTGGTCGTCCCCCGGGGCACCACCAAGTACCTCAGGGTGTGGCCCCCTGGTCGTCCCCGGGGCACCACCAAGTACCTCAGGGTGTGGCCCCTGGTCGTCCCCGGGGCACTGCCAAGTACCTCAGGGTGTGGCCCCTGGTCGTCCCCGGGGCACCGCCAAGTACCTCAGGGTGTGGCCCATGGTCGTCCCCGGGGGCACCACCAAGTACCTCAGGGTGTGGCCCCCTGGTCGTCCCCGGGGGCACCGCCAAGTACCTCAGGGTGTGGCCCCCTGGTCGTCCCCGGGGGCACCGCCAAGTACCTCAGGGTGTGGCCCCTGGTCGTCCCCTGGGGCACCGCCAAGTACCTCAGGGTGTGGCCCCCTGGTCGTCCCCGGGGCACCGCCAAGTACCTCAGGGTGTGGCCCCCTGGTCGTCCCCGGGGCACCACCAAGTACCTCAGGGTGTGGCCCCCTGGTCGTCCCCGGGGCACCACCAAGTACCTCAGGGTGTGGCCCCCTGGTCGTCCCCGGGGGCACCGCCAAGTACCTCAGGGTGTGGCCCATGGTCGTCCCCGGGGCACCACCAAGTACCTCAGGGTGTGGCCCATGGTCGTCCCCGGGGCACCACCAAGTACCTCAGGGTGTGGCCCCCTGGTCGTCCCCGGGGCACCACCAAGTACCTCAGGGTGTGGCCCCCTGGTGTGCTCTCCTAGTATGGATGTGGTCGACAGGACCAATATGTCGTCTTGGACCACCAGAAAGTTGACGTTGGTAATATTGCATTTGGACACACCGGAAAAGTGTTTATATACATGTTGCTAATAAAACCTAATCTGACCTAACTTAACTATCCTAGGCCTAATACACACTATTTGAGGCCTAATATAGTTCATAAATGTGCTATACTAGGCCTGGGAATATTTAAGTTTCGATATTAGTTTTATTTTCCAAATTTCGTTAAAATTTTTACAAAAAAGTGGCTTATGTGGACTGCATTACTATAAGTTGGTACTTTCGAGCACATAGTTACGAGGAGTACTGTCAATCCGGGAAGCTGGGTAGGTGTCTTTACACTACACTACAGGTGCACCTCCCCCCACACTACACTACAGGTGCACCTCCCCCCACACTACACTACAGGTGCACCACCCCCCACACTACACTACAGGTGCACCACCCCCCACACTACACTACAGGTGCACCTCCCTACACACTACACTACAGGTGCACCTCCCCCCACACTACACTACAGGTGCACCTCCCCCCCCACACTACACTACAGGTGCACCTCCCCCCACACTACACTACAGGTGCACCTCCCCCCACACTACACTACAGGTGCACCTCCCCCCACACTACACTACAGGTGCACCTCCCCCCACACTACACTACAGGTGCACCTCCCTACACACTACACTACAGGTGCACCTCCCCTCCCTACACACACTACACTACAGGTGCACCTCCCCTCCCTACACACACTACACTACAGGTGCACCTCCCCTCCCTACACACACTACACTACAGGTGCACCTCCCCCCACACTACACTACAGGTGCACCTCCCCCCACACTACACTACAGGTGCACCTCCCCTCCCTACACACACTACACTACAGGTGCACCTCCCCTCCCTACACACACTACACTACAGGTGCACCTCCCCTCCCTACACACACTACACTACAGGTGCACCTCCCCCCACACTACACTACAGGTGCACCTCCCCCCACACTACACTACAGGTGCACCTCCCCCCACACTACACTACAGGTGCACCTCCCTACACACTACACTACAGGTGCACCTCCCCCCACACTACACTACAGGTGCACCTCCCCCCACACTACACTACAGGTGCACCTCCCCCCACACTACACTACAGGTGCACCTCCCCCCACACTACACTACAGGTGCACCTCCCCTCCCTACACACACTACACTACAGATGCACCTCCCCCCCCCACACACACACAAACACACACACACACACAGAAATTAAACCTCACTTCGCTGGAAGACAGAAGAGTAAGGGGGGACATGATCACCACATTCAAGATTCTGAAGGGAATTGATAGGGTAGATAAAGACAGTCTATTTAACACAAGGGGCACACGCACTAGGGGACACAGGTGGAAACTGAGTGCCCAAATGAGCCACAGAGATATTAGAAAGAACTTTTTTAGTGTCAGAGTGGTGGACAAATGGAATGCATTAGGAAGTGATGTGGTGGCGGCTGACTCCATACACAGTTTCAAGTGTAGATATGATAGAGCCCGATAGGCTCAGGAACCTGTACACCTGTTGATTGACAGTTGAGAGGCGGCTGAGCCAGAGCTCAACCCCCGCAAGGGTGAGTACACACACACACACAGCACACACACACTCACACACACCACAACACACACACACATACACACACTACACTACAGGTGCACCTCCCCCCCCCCACACACACACTAACAAAATGTTTCGTAACCTGTGTTTGGAAGACTTCGAAGCATCTTGCATCAAATTCGTAACTTGGTGTGTCGGAAAGCTTCGAAGCATGAAGTGAAGACCAGGAACGAGTCTATACGTAAGAGGTAAATACCGTTTAAGAATTATCACCACGTCTGAGGACTAGCGTGCATGTCAATTGTGGTGTGCGTGTGTGTGTAGCGCATACACGGCACCGCCAATGATGGCAGGGACGCCTCCCTCGGGAATGATGGTAATGAAGTGGAACAGACCGACCCACAAGAGTGGAACAGACCGACCCACAAGAGTGGAACAGACCGACCCTCAAGAGTGGAACAGACCGACCCACAAGAGTGGAACAGACCGACCCTCAAGAGTGGAACAGACCGACCCACAAGAGTGGAACAGACCGACCCTCAAGAGTGGAACAGACCGACCCACAAGAGTGGAACAGACCGACCCTCAAGAGTGGAACAGACCGACCCACAAGAGTGGAACAGACCGACCCACAAGAGTGGAACAGACCGACCCACAAGAGTGGAACAGACCGACCCACAAGAGTGGAACAGACCGACCCACAAGAGTGGAACAGACCGACCCACAAGAGTGGAAAAGACCGACCCACAAGAGTGGAACAGACCGACCCACAAGAGTGGAACAGACCGACCCCCACAAGAGTGGAACAGACCGACCCACAAGAGTGGAAAAGACCGACCCACAAGAGTGGAACAGACCGACCCACAAGAGTGGAAAAGACCGACCCACAAGAGTGGAACAGACCGACCCACAAGAGTGGAACAGACCGACCCACAAGAGTGGAACAGACCGACCCACAAGAGTGGAACAGACCGACCCTCAAGAGTGGAACAGACCGACCCACAAGAGTGGAAAAGACCGACCCACAAGAGTGGAACAGACCGACCCACAAGAGTGGAACAGACCGACCCACAAGAGTGGAACAGACCGACCCACAAGAGTGGAACAGACCGACCCACAAGAGTGGAACAGACCGACCCACAAGAGTGGAACAGACCGACCCACAAGAGTGGAACAGACCGACCCACAAGAGTGGAACAGACCGACCCACAAGAGTGGAACAGACCGACCCACAAGAGTGGAACAGACCGACCCACAAGAGTGGAACAGACCGACCCACAGTGGAACAGACCGACCCACAAGAGTGGAACAGACCGACCATCAAGAGTGGAACAGACCGACCCACAGAGTGGAACAGACCGACCCACAAGAGTGGAACAGACCGACCATCAAGAGTGGAACAGACCGACCCACAAGAGCGGAACAGACCGACCCACAAGAGTGGAACAGACCGACCATCAAGAGTGGAACAGACCGACCCACAAGAGTGGAAAAGACCGACCCACAAGAGTGGAACAGACCGACCCACAAGAGTGGAAAAGACCGACCCACAAGAGTGGAACAGACCGACCCACAAGAGTGGAACAGACCGACCATCAAGAGTGGAACAGACCGACCCACAAGAGTGGAAAAGACCGACCCACAAGAGTGGAACAGACCGACCCACAAGAGTGGAACAGACCGACCATCAAGAGTGGAACAGACCGACCCACAAGAGTGGAACAGACCGACCCACAAGAGTGGAACAGACCGACCATCAAGAGTGGAACAGACCGACCATCATGAGTGGAACAGACCGACCATCAAGAGTGGAACAGACCGACCCACATGAGTGGAACAGACCGACCCACAAGAGTGGAACAGACCGACCCACAAGAGTGGAACAGACCGACCCACAAGAGTGGAACAGACCGACCCACAAGAGTGGAACAGACCGACCCACAAGAGTGGAACAGACCGACCCACAAGAGTGGAACAGACCGACCCACAAGAGTGGAACAGACCGACCCACAAGAGTGGAACAGACCGACCCACAAGAGTGGAACAGACCGACCCTCATGAGTGGAACAGACCGACCCACAAGAGTGGAACAGACCGACCCACAAGAGTGGAACAGACCGACCCACAAGAGTGGAACAGACCGACCCTCATGAGTGGAACAGACCGACCCTCAAGAGTGGAACAGACCGACCCTCAAGAGTGGAACAGACCGACCCACAAGAGTGGAACAGACCGACCCACAAGAGTGGAACAGACCGACCCTCATGAGTGGAACAGACCGACCCTCAAGAGTGGAACAGACCGACCCTCAAGAGTGGAACAGACCGACCCACAAGAGTGGAACAGACCGACCCTCATGAGTGGAACAGACCGACCCTAAAGAGTGGAACAGACCGACCATCAAGAGTGGAACAGACCGACCCACAAGAGTGGAACAGACCGACCCCCAAGAGTGGAACAGACCGACCCACAAGAGTGGAACAGACCGACCCACAAGAGTGGAACAGACCGACCCACAAGAGTGGAACAGACCGACCCACAAGAGTGGAACAGACCGACCCACAAGAGTGGAACAGACCGACCCACATGAGTGGAACAGACCGACCCCCAAGAGTGGAACAGACCGACCCACATGAGTGGAACAGACCGACCCACAAGAGTGGAACAGACCGACCCACAAGAGTGGAACAGACCGACCTACAAGAGTGGAACAGACCGACCCTCAAGAGTGGTACAGACCGACCCTCAAGAGTGGAACAGACCGACCCACAAGAGTGGAACAGACCGACCCTCATGAGTGGAACAGACCGACCCTCAAGAGTGGAACAGACCGACCCACATGAGTGGAACAGACCGACCCACAAGAGTGGAACAGACCGACCCACAAGAGTGGAACAGACCGACCCACAAGAGTGGAACAGACCGACCTACAAGAGTGGAACAGACCGACCCTCATGAGTGGAACAGACCGACCCTCAAGAGTGGAACAGACCGACCCTCAAGAGTGGAACAGACCGACCCACAAGAGTGGAACAGACCGACCCTCATGAGTGGAACAGACCGACCCTCATGAGTGGAACAGACCGACCCACATGAGTGGAACAGACCGACCCTCAAGCGTGGAACAGACCGACCCTCATGAGTGGAACAGACCGACCCTCAAGAGTGGAAAAGACCGACCCTCATGAGTGGAACAGACCGACCCTCAAGAGTGGAACAGACCGACCCTCATGAGTGGAAAAGACCGACCCTCATGAGTGGAACAGACCGACCCTCAAGAGTGGAACAGACCGACCCTCAAGAGTGGAACAGACCGACCCTCAAGAGTGGAACAGACCGACCCTCAAGAGTGGAACAGACCGACCCTCATGAGTGGAACAGACCGACCCTCATGAGTGGAACAGACCGACCCTCATGAGTGGAACAGACCGACCCTCATGAGTGGAACAGACCGACCCTCATGAGTGGAACAGACCGACCCTCATGAGTGGAACAGACCGACCCTCATGAGTGGAACAGACCGACCCTCAAGAGTGGAACAGACCGACCCTCAAGAGTGGAACAGACCGACCCTCAAGAGTGGAACAGACCGACCCTCAAGAGTGGAACAGACCGACCCACAAGAGTGGAACAGACCGACCCTCAAGAGTGGAACAGACCGACCCTCAAGAGTGGAACAGACCGACCCTCAAGAGTGACGGGTGTCTGGCATCGTAATCACAACGACGTTCCATCATGGTAGCTTCTTGCATGGTAATAGTCAGCAGCAGAGGCCCTCGAGTGCCTCCATCATGGTGGCTTCTTGCATGGTAATAGTCAGCAGCAGAGGCCCTCGAGTGCCTCCATCATGGTAGCTTCTTGCATGGTAATAGTCAGCAGCAGAGGCCCTCGAGTGCCTCCATCATGGTAGCTTCTTGCATGGTAATAGTCAGCAGCAGAGGCCCTCGAGTGCCTCCATCATGGTAGCTTCTTGCATGGTAATAGTCAGCAGCAGAGGCCCTCGAGTGCCTCCATCATGGTGGCTTCTTGCATGGTAATAGTCAGCAGCAAAGGCCCTCGAGTGCCTCCATCATGGTGGCTTCTTGCATGGTAATAGTCAGCAGCAGAGGCCCTCGAGTGCCTCCATCATGGTGGCTTCTTGCATGGTAATAGTCAGCAGCAAAGGCCCTCGAGTGCCTCCATCATGGTGGCTTCTTGCATGGTAATAGTCAGCAGCAAAGGCCCTCGAGTGCCTCCATCATGGTGGCTTCTTGCATGGTAATAGTCAGCAGCAAAGGCCCTCGAGTGCCTCCATCATGGTGGCTTCTTGCATGGTAATAGTCAGCAGCAGAGGCCCTCGAGTGCCTCCATCATGGTGGCTTCTTGCATGGTAATAGTCAGCACAAGAGGCCCTCGAGTGCCTCCATCATGGTGGCTTCTTGCATGGTAATAGTCAGCACCAGAGGCCCTCGAGTGCCTCCATCATGGTGGCTTCTTGCATGGTAATAGTCAGCAGCAGAGGCCCTCGAGTGCCTCCATCATGGTGGCTTCTTGCATGGTAATAGTCAGCAGCAGAGGCCCTCGAGTGCCTCTATCATGGTAGCTTCTTGCATGGTAATAGTCAGCAGCAGAGGCCCTCGAGTGCCTCCATCATGGTAGCTTCTTGCATGGTAATAGTCAGCAGCAGAGGCCCTCGAGTGCCTCCATCATGGTGGCTTCTTGCATGGTAATAGTCAGCAGCAAAGGCCCTCGAGAGCCTCCATCATGGTGGCTTCTTGCATGGTAATAGTCAGCAGCAAAGGCCCTCGAGTGCCTCCATCATGGTGGCTTCTTGCATGGTAATAGTCAGCAGCAAAGGCCCTCGAGTGCCTCCATCATGGTGGCTTCTTGCATGGTAATAGTCAGCAGCAAAGGCCCTCGAGTGCCTCCATCATGGTGGCTTCTTGCATGGTAATAGTCAGCAGCAAAGGCCCTCGAGTGCCTCCATCATGGTGGCTTCTTGCATGGTAATAGTCAGCAGCAAAGGCCCTCGAGTGCCTCCATCATGGTGGCTTCTTGCATGGTAATAGTCAGCACCAGAGGCCCTCTGGCCTCTGGTGCTGAGATTTTCACACCCTCTTGTTTGTGACTTTGATCTACACGTTAGCATCAATGACTGGTGACCTTGTACAGCATGACCCGCTAGTGATGTCATTTATGTAAATGAGGGAGTGGAACAGGTGCCAGGACTGAACCCTGTATAACGTGTCGTGATTGTATATATATATATATATATATATATATATATATATATATATATATATATATATATATATATATATATATATATATATATATATATATATATATATATATATATGTCGTACCTAGTAGCCAGAACGCACTTCTCAGCCTACTATGCAAGGCCCAATTTGCCTAATAAGCCAAGTTTTTATGAATTAATTGTTTTTCGACTACCTAACCTACCTAACCTAACCTAACCTATCTTTTTCAGCTACCTAACCTAACCTAACCTATAAAGATAGGTTAGGTTAGGTTAGGTAGGGTTGGTTAGGTTCGGTCATATATCTACGTTAATTTTAACTCCAATAAAAAACAATTGACCTCATACATAATGAAATGGGTAGCTCTATCATTTCATAAGAAAAAATTTGAGAAAATATATTAATTCGTGAAAACTTACCTTATTAGGCAAATTGGGCCTTGCATAGTAGGCTGAGAAGTGCGTTCTGGCTACTAGGTACGACATATATATATATATATATATATATATATATATATATATATATATATATATATATATATATATATATATATATATATATGTCGTACCTAGTAGCCAGAACTCACTTCTCAGCCTACTATTCAAGGCCCGATTTGCCTAATAAGCCAAGTTTTCCTGAATTAATATATTTACTATAATTTTTTCTTATGAAATGATAAAGCTACTCTTTTCACTATGTATGAGGTCAATTTTTTTTATTGGAGTTAAAATTAACGTAGATATATGACCGAACCTAACCAACCCTACCTAACCTAACCTAACCTATATATATAGGTAAGGTTAGGTTAGGTAGCCAAAAAAAGCTAGGTTAGGTTAGGTTAGGTAGGTTAGGTAGACGAAAAAACATTAATTCATGAAAACTTGGCTTATTAGGCAAATCGGGCCTTGCATAGTAGGCTGAGAAGTGAGTTCTGGCTACTAGGTACGACATATATATATATATATATATATATATATATATATATATATATATATATATATATTATATATATTATATATATATATGTACACTACAGGTGCACCTCCCCCCCCCCCCACACACACACAATACACTACAGGTGCACCTCCCCGCCCCCCCCACACACACACACTACACTACAGGTGCACCTCCCCCCACACTACACTACAGGTGCACCTCCCCCCACACTACACTACAGGTGCACCTCCCCCCCCCCCCACACACACTACACTACAGGTGCACCTCCCCCCACACTACACTACAGGTGCACCGTTCCCCCCCACACACACACACTACACTACAGGTGCACCTCCCCACACACACACACTACACTACAGGTGCACCTCCCCCCACACTACACTACAGGTGCACCGTTCCCCCCACACACACACACTACACTACAGGTGCACCTCCCCACACACACACACTACACTACAGGTGCACCTCCCCACACACACACAGGAATATGATAGAAACAACATGGCCACCATTAACATAATAGAAAGAGCAGCTTCTGTTGCTAGCAGGAATGGATCTGGACTACTAATTATGAGAGACTTCAACCATGGGAAGATAGATTGGGAGAACAGAGACCTGCATGGAGGACCAGAAACATGGAGAGCTAAGCTGCTGGACGTGGCAACAAGAAACTTTCTAAGCCAGCACACCAAAGAACCATCAAGAATGAGAGGAGAAGATGAACCAGCAATGCTTGATTTGATATTTACCCTAAATGAATGGGATATAAGGGAAGTTAAGATGGAAGCGCCCTTGGGAATGAGTGACCACAGTGTATTGAACTTTGAGTACTTGGTAGAGCTAGGACTTATCTCCCCCAAAAAAGAACTAGGAATCAAAAGGCTGGCATACCGAAAGGGGAATTATGAACAGATGAGAAGTTTCCTAAGTGAAATACCTTGGGACACAAACCTCAGAGACAAGTCTGTACAGGGTATGATGGACTATGTTACCCAAAAGTGTCAGGAGGCAGTAAACAGGTTCATCCCGGCCCAAAGGGAAAAATCCGAGAAGCAACAGAAGAATCCATGGTATAATAGGGCATGTATCGAAGCGAAGAAACTGAACAAAAAGGCGTGGAGGAACTTCCGGAATAACAGAACACCAGAAAGCAGAGAGAGATACCAGAGAACCAGGAATGAGTACGTCAGGGTGAGAAGAGAAGCAGAGAAAAATTTTGAAAATGATATAGCAAACAAAGCCAAGACTGAACCAAAGCTACTCCACAGTCACATCAGAAGGAAAACAACAGTGAAAGAACAGGTATTGAAACTTAGAACAGGCGAGGACAGGTATACAGAGAATGACAGAGAGGTGTGTGAGGAACTCAACAAGAGGTTCCAGGAGGTCTTCACAATAGAACAGGGTGAGGTCACTGTGCTAGGAGAAAGGGAGGTAAACCAGGCGGCCTTGGAGGAGTTCGAAATTACGAGAGAGGAGGTCAAGAGACACCTGCTGGATCTGGATGTTAGAAAGGCTGTTGGTCCAGATGGGATCTCACCATGGGTACTGAAAGAGTGTGCAGAGGCACTTTGCTTGGCACTCTCCATAGTGTATAGTAAGTCACTAGAGACGGGAGACCTACCAGAAATATGGAAGACGGCGAATGTGGTCCCAATATACAAAAAGGGCGACAGACAAGAGGCACTGAACTACAGGCCAGTGTCCTTGACTTGTATACCATGCAAGGTGATGGAGAAGATCGTGAGAAAAAACCTGGTAACACATCTGGAGAGAAGGGACTTCGTGACAAATCGCCAACATGGATTCAGGGAGGGTAAATCTTGCCTTACAGGCTTGATAGAATTCTACGATCAGGTGACACAGATTAAACAAGAAAGAGAGGGCTGGGCGGACTGCATTTTCTTGGATTGTCGGAAAGCCTTTGACACAGTACCGCATAAGAGGCTGGTACATAAGCTGGAGAGACAGGCAGGTGTAGCTGGTAAGGTGCTCCAGTGGATAAGGGAGTATCTAAGCAATAGGAAGCAGAGAGTTACGGTGAGGGGTGAGACCTCCGATTGGCGTGAAGTCACCAGTGGAGTCCCACAGGGCTCTGTACTCGGTCCTATCTTGTTTCTGATATATGTAAATGATCTCCCGGAGGGTATCGATTCATTTCTCTCAATGTTTGCGGACGATGCTAAAATTATGAGAAGGATTAAAACAGAAGAGGACTGTTTGAGGCTTCAAGAAGACCTAGACAAGCTGAAGGAATGGTCGAACAAATGGTTGTTAGCGTTTAACCCAACCAAATGTAATGTAATGAAGATAGGTGTAGGGAGCAGGAGGCCAGATACAAGGTATCATCTGGGAGAGGAAATTCTTCAGGAGTCAGAGAAGGAAAAAGACTTGGGGGTTGATATCACGCCAGACCTGTCTCCTGCAGCACATATCAAGCGGATAACATCAGCGGCATATGCCAGGCTGGCCAACATACGAACGGCATTCAGAAACTTGTGTAAAGAATCATTCAGAACTTTGTATACCACATATGTCAGGCCAATCCTGGAGTATGCAGCCCCAGCATGGAGTCCATATCTAGTCAAGGATAAGACTAAACTGGAAAAGGTTCAAAGGTTTGCCACCAGACTAGTACCCGAGCTGAGAGGTATGAGCTACGAGGAGAGACTACGGGAATTAAACCTCACTTCGCTGGAAGACAGAAGAGTTAGAGGGGACATGATCACCACATTCAAGATTCTGAAGGGGATTGATAGGGTAGATAAAGACAGTCTATTTAACACAAGGGGAACACGCACAAGGGGACACAGGTGGAAACTGAGTGCCCAAATGAGCCACAGAGATATTAGAAAGAACTTTTTTAGTGTCAGAGTGGTTGACAAATGGAATGCATTAGGAAGCAATGTGGTGGAGGCTGACTCCATACACAGTTTCAAGTGTAGATATGACAGAGCCCGATAGGCTCAGGAATCTGTACACCTGTTGATTGACGGTTGAGAGGCGGGACCAAAGAGCCAGAGCTCAACCCCCGCAAGCACAACTAGGTGAGTACAACTAGGTGAGTACACTACACTACAGGTGCACCGTCCCCCCCCCCCACCCCCCACACACACTACACTACCGGTGCACCGTTCCCCCCCCCCCCCACACACACACACTACACTACAGGTGCACCTCCCCCCCACACACACTACACTACAGGTGTAGTGTGTGAATATAGTTCACACACTACACCTGTAGTGTGTGTAGTAGAATATAGTTCTACCCACCTCAAGACTCCGCTCCAATATAGAAGCATCAAGAAATATGGACCAATAGGCTTTCTACAAACACTTCTATTCAATACCCATTGTTTCGTGTTCTGTCTTGTGTTGATGAAATGAATACCCTATTAATGCCACCTCTTGTTCTGTCTTGTGTTGATGAAATTAATACCCTTTTAATGCCACCTCACCCCATCCACCTCACTCAAATGTAGATATAAAATCGGAGATGCGTAAGTTCTATTCAGTTGTGTATTTGTAAACTAAAGTCTTTGAAAATGTAATAAGTTTTACGAAACGCGCTTGTGTCGCGTCAGACTAGAAATAAAAATGAATTTTGGAGAATTGATTTTTGATTTACCTCCAACAGTGAAAAGAAATGTACGAAAGATTGAGAAAATTCGTGTTAGAATTATTAATCTTATTTTTCGGTCATATTTAATAATATATGTCTACAGGAAAGACTGCTACCAAAATATACTAAAATATATATATATATATATATATATATATATATATATATATATATATATATATATATATATATATATATATGTCGTACCTAGTAGCCAGAACGCACTTCTATGCCTACTATGCAAGGCCCAATTTGCCTAATAAGCCAAGTTTTCATGAATTAGTTGCTTTTCGACTACCTAACCTACCTAACCTAACCTAACCTAACTTTTTCGGCTACCTAACCTAACCTAACCTATAAAGATTGGTTAGGTTAGGTTAGGTAGGGTTGGTTAGGTTCGGTCATATATCTACGTTAATTTTAACTCCAATAAAAAAAAATTGACCTCATACGTAATGAAATGGGTAGCTTTATCATTTGATAAGAAAAAAATTAGAGAAAATATATTAATTCAGGAAAACTTGGCTTATTAGGCAAATCGGGCCTTGAATAGTAGGCTGAGAAGTGCGTTCTGGCTACTAGGTACGACATATATATATATATATATACATACGCTGGATCAACCCATCCTCCGAATTAACAGTACGATTTAATACTAAGTGTAATAAGTACATATCCTTACTGTCATACGTAGTACTTAATCGCACTTACGCGGCAGTTACATTTACCTCCCAAATTATTCTCCCCGTTTTCTGTAAAAACGGTTCAATGTGATCTGCTCAAGTTTTAAATATCAGGAATATCTTTTTCAGTTGTATTAAACAATAGAGATTTTATACAAAATTGTTTAATATCTTGAGTTACTTTATAATTTATTGATATATTTTAGTTTTGTTTTATTAGTTTTATAAAACTGTAATATCAATATAGCTATATGTTAAGTACTAATTGTAATTTAGAAGCAATAAAATGATTATCTTTAAACGCTAAGTCGGTTAGGTGAGGTTGGGTTTTCTATTCAGCTTTTCAGGTAAACTCAAATATTCACAATATATTTGACAGTACGATTTAATACTAAGTGAAAGTAAGTACAACTCCTGACTGCTATGAATAGTACATAATTGCACTTATTTGTGCTGTTACATTTACCTCCCCATTTTTGGAGGCGCGAGTATATTGTTATACAAATGTTGTGAGGAGGAGGAGGAGGCGGCCGTGTGGCCTGTGCTCTAACTGCCCCATTAATGCTCTCCAAACACCACACTCGCAATTGTCGAGCATCTCCTTAGCGGAGCCACTTGGGCTGGACGGTAGAGCGACGGTCTCCTTCCTGCAGGTCGGCGTTCAATCCCCGACCGTCCAAGTGGTTGGGCACCATTCCTTCCCCGTGTCCCATCCCCAATCCTTATCCTGACCCTTCCAGGTGCTGTATAGTCGTAATGGCCTGGCGCTTTTTCCTAATAATTATCTCTCTCTCGGTAACGGAGTGGTCTAGCATAGTCCTGACCTCCTAGCTCCCTGGGCACTCCCATCTCCCTGGACCTCCTAGCACCTTCAAACTCCGTCCTCTCCCACATATCCCAGCGCATCACTCTCCCACGTCTCCCAGCGCATCACTCTCCCACGTCTCCCAGCGCATCACTCTCCCACCACATCACTCTCCCACGTCTGCCAGCGCATCACTCTCCCACCACATCACTCTCCCACGTCTCCCAGCTCCCCCTCGCTGCTCTCCCAGCAGGCAGTCCGTCCCACAGCGACGCACCCTAAATATAAATGGCCTGAGAGCTGGTAATTGTGAGTGTGAGTGGCTCACTCACAACCCGGCCACCTTAACATTCCTGCGGCCACACGGGCCTTCAGGTGGCACTCACAACCTCCCTCCACCACACTCACAACCTCCCTCCACCACACTCACAACCTCCCTCCACCACACTCACAACCTCCCTCCACCACACTTACAACCTCCCTCCACCACATTCACAACCTCCCTCCACCACACTCACAACCTCCCTCCACCACATTCACAACCTCCCTCCACCACACTCACAACTGCTGGCAGGCGGTTGTGACTAGTGAGGTATAGGGTGAACCTTCAGGTTGAATGTTGGGATTTATATGTTCTGAGATGCAGCTCGTTTATTTTCAGTGGAATATTGTATGTTGTTAATTGTAAGGTTCATGCTGCAAGTTGTAGATTGCTGGCCTAAGTTCGATCCCCGATGGTCGAAGAAAATTAAGTGTTATATCGCAAGTTTTTGGGGAGTGTAGTTTATATAGCTTGGAGGAGTGCAACACTGGCCTCTACAGCCACACTGCTGCATGGAGGAGTGCAGCACTGGCCTCTACAGCCTCACTGCTGCATGGAGGAGTGCAACACTGGCCTCTACAGCCACACTGCTGCATGGAGGAGTGCAACACTGGCCTCTACAGCATGGAGGAGTGCAGCACTGGCCTCTACAGCACACTGCTGCATGGAGGAGTGCAGCACTGGCCTCTACAGCATGGAGGAGTGCAGCACTGGCCTCTACAGCCACACTGCTGCATGGAGGAGTGCAGCACTGGCCTCTACAGCACACTGCTGCATGGAGGAGTGCAACACTGGCCTCTACAGCATGGAGGAGTGCAGCACTGGCCTCTACAGCACACTGCTGCATGGAGGAGTGCAGCACTGGCCTCTACAGCATGGAGGAGTGCAGCACTGGCCTCTACAGCATGGAGGAGTGCAACACTGGCCTCTACAGCATGGAGGAGTGCAGCACTGGCCTCTACAGCACACTGCTGCATGGAGGAGTGCAACACTGGCCTCTACAGCATGGAGGAGTGCAGCACTGGCCTCTACAGCACACTGCTGCATGGAGGAGTGCAACACTGGCCTCTACAGCATGGAGGAGTGCAGCACTGGCCTCTACAGCATGGAGGAGTGCAGCACTGGCCTCTACAGCATGGAGGAGTGCAACACTGGCCTCTACAGCATGGAGGAGTGCAGCACTGGCCTCTACAGCATGGAGGAGTGCAACACTGGCCTCTACAGCATGGAGGAGTGCAGCACTGGCCTCTACAGCACACTGCTGCATGGAGGAGTGCAACACTGGCCTCTACAGCATGGAGGAGTGCAGCACTGGCCTCTACAGCACACTGCTGCATGGAGGAGTGCAGCACTGGCCTCTACAGCATGGAGGAGTGCAGCACTGGCCTCTACAGCATGGAGGAGTGCAGCACTGGCCTCTACAGCATGGAGGAGTGCAACACTGGCCTCTACAGCATGGAGGAGTGCAGCACTGGCCTCTACAGCACACTGCTGCATGGAGGAGTGCAACACTGGCCTCTACAGCATGGAGGAGTGCAGCACTGGCCTCTACAGCACACTGCTGCACGGAGGAGTGCAACACTGGCCTCTACAGCATGGAGGAGTGCAGCACTGGCCTCTACAGCACACTGCTGCATGGAGGAGTGCAGCACTGGCCTCTACAGCATGGAGGAGTGCAGCACTGGCCTCTACAGCATACTGCTGCATGGAGGAGTGCAACACTGGCCTCTACAGCATGGAGGAGTGCAGCACTGGCCTCTACAGCCACACTGCTGCATGGAGGAGTGCAGCACTGGCCTCTACAGCACACTGCTGCATGGAGGAGTGCAGCACTGGCCTCTACAGCATGGAGGAGTGCAGCACTGGCCTCTACAGCACACTGCTGCATGGAGGAGTGCAACACTGGCCTCTACAGCATGGAGGAGTGCAGCACTGGCCTCTACAGCACACTGCTGCATGGAGGAGTGCAGCACTGACCTCTACAGCACACTGCTGCATGGAGGAGTGCAGCACTGGCCGCTACAGCCTCACTGCTGCATGGAGGAGTGCAGCACTGGCCTCTACAGCCTCACAGCAGCATGGAGGAGTGCAGCACTGGCCTCTACAGCACACTGCTGCATGGAGGAGTGCAGCACTGGCCGCTACAGCCTCACTGCTGCATGGAGAAGTGCAACACTGGCCTCTACAGCCACACTGCTGCATGGAGGAGTGCAACACTGGCCTCTACAGCACACTGCTGCATGGAGGAGAGCAGCACTGACCTCTACAGCACACTGCTGCATGGAGGAGTGCAGCACTGGCCTCTACAGCCACACTGCTGCATGGAGGAGTGCAGCACTGGCCGCTACAGCCTTACTGCTGCATGGAGGAGTGCAGCACTGGCCTCTACGGCCACACTGCTGCATGAAGGAGTGCAGCACTGGCCTCTACAGCCTCACTGCTGCATGGAGGAGTGCAGCACTGGCCTCTACAGCCACACTGCTGCATGGAGGAGTGCAGCACTGACCTCTACAGCCTCACTGCTGCATGGAGGAGTGCAACACTGGCATCTACAGCCACACTGCTGCATGGAGGAGTGCAGCACTGGCCGCTACAGCCACACTGCTGCATGGAGGAGTGCAACACTGGCATCTACAGCCACACTGCTGCATGGAGGAGTGCAGCACTGGCCTCTACAGCCACACTGCTGCATGGAGGAGTGCAGCACTGGCCTCTACAGCCACACTGCTGCATGGAGGAGTGCAGCACTGGCCTCTACAGCATGGAGGAGTGTAACACTGGCCTCTACAGCCACACTGCTGCATGGAGGAGTGTAACACTGGCCTCTACAGCACACTGCTGCATGGAGGAGTGTAACACTGGCCTCTACAGCATGGAGGAGTGCAGCACTGGCCTCTACAGCACACTGCTGCATGGAGGAGTGCAGCACTGGCCTCTACAGCATGGAGGAGTGCAGCACTGGCCTCTACAGCATGGAGGAGTGCAACACTGGCCTCTACAGCATGGAGGAGTGCAGCACTGGCCTCTACAGCACACTGCTGCATGGAGGAGTGCAACACTGGCCTCTACAGCATGGAGGAGTGCAGCACTGGCCTCTACAGCACACTGCTGCATGGAGGAGTGCAACACTGGCCTCTACAGCATAGAGGAGTGCAGCACTGGCCTCTACAGCATGGAGGAGTGCAGCACTGGCCTCTACAGCATGGAGGAGTGCAACACTGGCCTCTACAGCATGTAGGAGTGCAGCACTGGCCTCTACAGCACACTGCTGCATGGAGGAGTGCAACACTGGCCTCTACAGCATGGAGGAGTGCAGCACTGGCCTCTACAGCACACTGCTGCATGGAGGAGTGCAACACTGGCCTCTACAGCATGGAGGAGTGCAGCACTGGCCTCTACAGCACACTGCTGCATGGAGGAGTGCAGCACTGGCCTCTACAGCATGGAGGAGTGCAGCACTGGCCTCTACAGCATGGAGGAGTGCAGCACTGGCCTCTACAGCATGGAGGAGTGCAACACTGGCCTCTACAGCATGGAGGAGTGCAGCACTGGCCTCTACAGCACACTGCTGCATGGAGGAGTGCAACACTGGCCTCTACAGCATGGAGGAGTGCAGCACTGGCCTCCACAGCACACTGCTGCATGGAGGAGTGCAACACTGGCCTCTACAGCATGGAGGAGTGCAGCACTGGCCTCTACAGCACACTGCTGCATGGAGGAGTGCAGCACTGGCCTCTACAGCATGGAGGAGTGCAGCACTGGCCTCTACAGCATACTGCTGCATGGAGGAGTGCAACACTGGCCTCTACAGCATGGAGGAGTGCAGCACTGGCCTCTACAGCCACACTGCTGCATGGAGGAGTGCAGCACTGGCCTCTACAGCACACTGCTGCATGGAGGAGTGCAGCACTGGCCTCTACAGCATGGAGGAGTGCAGCACTGGCCTCTACAGCACACTGCTGCATGGAGGAGTGCAACACTGGCCTCTACAGCATGGAGGAGTGCAGCACTGGCCTCTACAGCACACTGCTGCATGGAGGAGTGCAGCACTGACCTCTACAGCACACTGCTGCATGGAGGAGTGCAGCACTGGCCGCTACAGCCTCACTGCTGCATGGAGGAGTGCAGCACTGGCCTCTACAGCCTCACAGCAGCATGGAGGAGTGCAGCACTGGCCTCTACAGCACACTGCTGCATGGAGGAGTGCAGCACTGGCCGCTACAGCCTCACTGCTGCATGGAGAAGTGCAACACTGGCCTCTACAGCCGCACTGCTGCATGGAGGAGTGCAACACTGGCCTCTACAGCACACTGCTGCATGGAGGAGAGCAGCACTGACCTCTACAGCACACTGCTGCATGGAGGAGTGCAGCACTGGCCTCTACAGCCACACTGCTGCATGGAGGAGTGCAGCACTGGCCGCTACAGCCTTACTGCTGCATGGAGGAGTGCAGCACTGGCCTCTACGGCCACACTGCTGCATGAAGGAGTGCAGCACTGGCCTCTACAGCCTCACTGCTGCATGGAGGAGTGCAGCACTGGCCTCTACAGCCACACTGCTGCATGGAGGAGTGCAGCACTGACCTCTACAGCCTCACTGCTGCATGGAGGAGTGCAACACTGGCATCTACAGCCACACTGCTGCAACGGAGGAGTGCAGCACTGGCCGCTACAGCCACACTGCTGCATGGAGGAGTGCAACACTGGCATCTACAGCCACACTGCTGCATGGAGGAGTGCAGCACTGTGGCATCTACAGCCACACTGCTGCATGGAGGAGTGCAGCACTGGCCTCTACAGCCACACTGCTGCATGGAGGAGTGCAGCACTGGCCTCTACAGCACACTGCTGCATGGAGGAGTGCAGCACTGACCTCTACAGCACACTGCTGCATGGAGAAGTGCAGCACTGGCCTCTACAGCCTCACTGCTGCATGGAGGAGTGCAGCACTGACCTCTACAGCCTCACTGCTGCATGAAGGAGTGCAGCACTGGCCGCTACAGCCACACTGCTGCATGGAGGAGTGCAACACTGGCCTCTACAGCCACACTGCTGCATGGAGGAGTGCAGCACTGGCCTCTACAGCCACACAGCTGCATGGAGGAGTGCAGCACTGGCCTCTACAGCACACTGCTGCATGGAGGAGTGCAACACTGGCCTCTACAGCCACACTGCTGCATGGAGGAGTGCAGCACTGACCTCTACAGCACACTGCTGCATGGAGAAGTGCAGCACTGGCCTCTACAGCCACACTGCTGCATGGAGGAGTGCAGCACTGGCCGCTACAGCCACACTGCTGCATGGAGGAGTGCAGCACTGGCCTCTACAGCCTCACTGCTGCATGGAGGAGTGCAGCACTGACCTCTACAGCACACTGCTGCATGGAGAAGTGCAGCACTGGCCACTACAGCCTCACTGCTGCATGGAGGAGTGCAGCACTGGCCTCTACAGCCTCACTGCTGCATGGAGGAGTGCAGCACTGACCTCTACAGCCACACTGCTGCATGGAGGAGTGCAACACTGACCTCTACAGTCTCACTGCTGTATGGAGGAGTGCAGCACTGGCCTCTACAGCACACTGCTGCATGGAGGAGTGCAACACTGGCCTCTACAGCCACACTGCTGCATGGAGGAGTGCAGCACTGGCCGCTACAGCCACACTGCTGCATGGAGGAGTGCAGCACTGGCCGCTACAGCCACACTGCTGCATGGAGGAGTACAACACTGGCCGCTACAGCCACACTGCTGCATGGAGGAATGCAGCACTGACCTCTAGAGCACACTGCTGCTTGGAGGAGTGCAGCACTGGCCGCTACAGCCACACTGCTGCATGGAGGAGTGCAGCACTGGCTTCTACAGCCACACTGCTGCATGGAGGAGTGCAGCACTGACCTTTACAGCACACTGCTGCATGGAGGAGTGCAGCACTGACCTCTACAGTCTCACTGCTGCATGGAGGAGTGCAGCACTGGCCTCTACAGCCTCACTGCTGCATGGAGGAGTGCAGCACTGGCCTCTACAGCCACACTGCTGCATGGAGGAGTGCAGCACTGACCTCTACAGCCTCACTGCTGCATGGAGGAGTGCAGCACTGGCCGCTACAGCCACACTGCTGCATGGAGGAGTGCAACACTGGCAACTACAGCCACACTGCTGCATGGAGGAGTGCAGCACTGGCCTCTACAGCCACACTGCTGCATGGAGGAGTGCAGCACTGGCCTCTACAGCACACTGCTGCATGGAGGAGTGCAACACTGGCCTCTACAGCACACTGCTGCATGGAGGAGTGCAGCACTGGCCTCTACAGCACACTGCTGCATGGAGGAGTGCAACACTGGCCTCTACAGCACACTGCTGCATGGAGGAGTGCATCACTGACCTCTACAGCACACTGCTGCATGGAGAAGTGCAGCACTGGCCTCTACAGCCACACTGCTGCATGGAGGAGTGCAGCACTGGCCTCTACAGCCACACTGCTGCATGGATGAGTGCAGCACTGGCCTCTACAGCCTTACTGCTGCATGGAGGAGTGCAGCACTGGCCTCTACAGCCTCACTGCTGCATGGAGGAGTGCAGCACTGGCCTCAACAGCCACACTGCTGCATGGAGGAGTGCAGCACTGGCCGCTACAGCCACACTGCTGCATGGAGGAGTGCAGCACTGACCTTTACAGCACACTGCTGCATGGAGAAGTGCAGCACTGGCCTTTACAGCCACACTGCTGCATGGAGGAGTGCAGCACTGGCATCTACAGCCTCACTGCTGCATGGAGGAGTGCAGCACTGGCCTCTACAGCCACACTGCTGCATGGAAGAGTGCAGCACTGGCCGCTACAGCCACACTGCTGCATGGAGGAGTGCAGCACTGACCTCTACAGCACACTGCTGCATGGAGAAGTGCAGCACTGGCCGCTACAGCCACACTGCTGCATAGAGGAGTGCAGCACTGGCCTCTACAGCCACACTGCTGCATGGAGGAGTGCAGCACTGACCTCTACAGCACACTGCTGCATGGAGAAGTGCAGCACTGGCCACTACAGCCTCACTGCTGCATGGAGGAGTGCAGCACTGACCTCTACAGCCACACTGCTGCATGGAGGAGTGCAGCACTGGCCTCTACAGCCTCACTGCTGCATGGAGGAGTGCAGCACTGGCCGCTACAGCCACACTGCTGCATGGAGGAGTGCAACACTGGCCTCTACAGCCACACTGCTGCATGGAGGAGTGCAGCACTGGCCTCTACAGCCACACAGCTGCATGGAGGAGTGCAGCACTGGCCTCTACAGCACACTGCTGCATGGAGAAGTGCAGCACTGGCCTCTACAGCCTCACTGCTGCATGGAGGAGTGCAGCACTGGCCTCTACAGCCACACTGCTGCATGGAGGAGTGCAGCACTGGCCTCTACAGCCACACTGCTGCATGGAGGAATGCAGCACTGGCCTCTACAGACTTACTGCTGCATGGAGGAATGCAGCACTGGCATCTACAGCCTCACTGCTGCATGGAGGAGTGCAGCACTGGCCTCTACAGCCACACTGCTGCATGGAGGAGTGCAGCACTGGCCTCTACAGCCACACTGCTGCAGGGAGGAGTGCAGCACTGACATCTACAGCCACACTGCTGCATGGAGGAGTGCAGCACTGGCCGCTACAGCCACACTGCTGCATGGAGGAGTGCAGCACTGGCCTCTACAGCCTCACTGCTGCATGGAGGAGTGCAGCACTGACCTCTACAGCACACTGCTGCATGGAGAAGTGCAGCACTGGCCACTACAGCCTCACTGCTGCATGGAGGAGTGCAGCACTGGCCTCTACAGCCTCACTTCTGCATGGAGGAGTGCAGCACTGACCTCTACAGCCACACTGCTGCATGGAGGAGTGCAACACTGACCTCTACAGTCTCACTGCTGCATGGAGGAGTGCAGCACTGGCCTCTACAGCACACTGCTGCATGGAGGAGTGCAACACTGGCCTCTACAGCCACACTGCTGCATGGAGGAGTGCAGCACTGGCCGCTACAGCCACACTGCTGCATGGAGGAGTGCAGCACTGGCCGCTACAGCCACACTGCTGCATGGAGGAGTACAACACTGGCCGCTACAGCCACACTGCTGCATGGAGGAGTGCAGCGCTGACCTCTACAGCACACTGCTGCTTGGAGGAGTGCAGCACTGGCCGCTACAGCCACACTGCTGCATGGAGGAGTGCAGCACTGGCCTCTACAGCCACACTGCTGCATGGAGGAGTGCAGCACTGACCTCTACAGCACACTGCTGCATGGAGGAGTGCAGCACTGACCTCTACAGCACACTGCTGCATGGAGGAGTGCAGCACTGACCTCTACAGTCTCACTGCTGCATGGAGGAGTGCAGCACTGGCATCTACAGCCTCACTGCTGCATGGAGGAGTGCAGCACTGGCCTCTACAACCTCACTGCTGCATGGAGGAGTGCAACACTGACCTCAACAGCACACTGCTGCATGGAGGAGTGCAGCATTGGCCTCTACAGCACACTGCTGCATGGAGGAGTGCAGCACTGGCCTCTACAGACTCACTGCTGCATGGAGTAGTGCAACACTGGCCGCTACAGCCACACTGCTGCATAGAGGAGCGCAGCACTGGCCTCTACAGCACACTGTTGCATGGAGGAGTGCAGCACTGGCCTCTACAGCACACCGCTGCATTGAGGAGTGAAGCACTGGCCTCTACAGCCTCACTGCTGCATGGAGGAGTGCAGCACTGGCCTCTACAGCCTTACTGCTGCATGGAGGAGTGCAGCACTGGCCTCTACAGCCTCACTGCTGCATGGAGGAGTGCAGCACTGACCTCTACAGCACACTGCTGCATGGAGTAGTGCAACACTGGCCGCTACAGCCACACGGCTGCATGGAGGAGTGCAGCACTGGCCTCTACACCCTCACTGCTGCATGGAGGAGTGCAGCACTAACCTCTACAGCACACTGCTGCATGGAGTAGTGCAACACTGGCCGCTACAGGCACACTGCTGCATGGAGGAGTGCTGCACTGGCCTCTACAGCACACTGCTGCATGGAGGAGTGCAGCACTGGCCTCTACAGCATTACTGCTGCATGGAGGAGTGCAGCACTGGTCGCTACAGCCTAATGCTGCATGGAGGAGTGCAGCACTGGCCGCTACAGCCTCACTGCTGCATGGAGGAGTGCAGCACTGGCCTCTACAGCACACTGCTGCATGGAGGAGTGCAACACTGGCCGCTACAGCCACACTGCTGCATGGAGGAGCGCAGCACTGGCCTCTACAGCACACTGTTGCATGGAGGAGTGCAGCACTGGCCTCTACAGCACACCGCTGCATGGAGGAGTGCAGCACTGGCCTCTACAGCCTCACTGCTGCATGGAGGAGTGCAGCACTGGCCTCTACAGCCTTACTGCTGCATGGAGGAGTGCAGCACTGGCCTCTACAGCCTCACTGCTGCAAGGAGGAGTGCAGCACTGACCTCTACAGCACACTGCTGCATGGAGTAGTGCAACACTGGCCGCTACAGCCACACTGCTGCATGGAGGAGTGCAGCACTGGCCTCTACACCCTCACTGCTGCATGGAGGAGTGCAGCACTAACCTCTACAGCACACTGCTGCATGGAGTAGTGCAGCACTGGCCTCTACAGCCACACTGCTGCATGAAGGAGTGCAGCACTGGCCGCTACAGCCACACTGCTGCATGGAGGAGTGCAGCACTGACCTCTACAGCACACTGCTGCATGGAGAAGTGCAGCACTGGTCTCTACAGCCACACTGCTGCATGGAGGAGTGCACACTGGCCTCTACAGCCTCACTGCTGCATGGAGGAGTGCAGCACTGGCCTCTATAGCCTCACTGCAGCATGGAGGAGTGCAGCACTGACCTCTACAGCACACTGCTGCATGGAGAAGTTCAGCACTGGCCACTACAGCCTCACTGCTGCATGGAGGAGTGCAGCACTGACCTCTACAGCCACACTGCTGCATGGAGGAGTGCAGCACTAGCCTCTACAGCCTCACTGCTGCATGGAGGAGTGCAGCACTGGCCTCTACAGCCACACTGCTGCATGGAGGATTGCAGCACTGGCCTCTACAGCCACACTGCTGCATGGAGGAGTGCAGCACTGGCCTCTACATCCTCACTGCTGCATGGAGGAGTGCAGCACTGGCCTCTACAGCCACACTGCTGCATGGAGGAGTGCAGCACTGACCTCTACAGCCTCACTGCTGCATGGAGGAGTGCAGCACTGGCCGCTACAGCCACACTGCTGCATGGAGGAGTGCAACACTGGCCTCTACAGCCACACTGCTGCATGCAGGAGTGCAGCACTGGCCTCTACAGCCACACAGCTGCATGGAGGAGTGCAGCACTGGCCTCTACAGCACACTGCTGCATGGAGGAGTGCAACACTGGCCTCTACAGCCTCACTGCTGCATGGAGGAGTGCAGCACTGGCTTCTACAGCCACACTGCTGCATGGAGGAGTGCAGCACTGGCCTCTACAGCCACACTGCTGCATGGAGGAGTGCAGCACTGGCCTCTACAGCCTTACTGCTGCATGGAGGAGTGCAGCACTGGCCTCTACACCCTCACTGCTGCATGGAGGAGTGCAGCACTGGCCTCTACAGCCACACTGCTGCATGGAGGAGTGCAGCACTGGCCGCTACAGCCACACTGCTGCATGGAGGAGTGCAGCACTGACCTCTACAGCACACTGCTGCATGGAGAAGTGCAGCACTGGCCTCTACAGCCACACTGCTGCATGGAGGAGTGCAGCACTGGCCGCTACAGCCACACTGCTGCATGGAGGAGTGCAGCACTGGCCTCTACAGCCTCACTGCTGCATGGAGGAGTGCAGCACTGACCTCTACAGCACACTGCTGCATGGAGAAGTGCAGCACTGGCCACTACAGCCTCACTGCTGCATGGAGGAGTGCAGCACTGGCCTCTACAGCCTCACTGCTGCATGGAGGAGTGCAGCACTGACCTCTACAGCCACACTGCTGCATGGAGGAGTGCAACACTGACCTCTACAGCCACACTGCTGCATGGAGGAGTGTAACACTGGCCTCTACAGCCACACTGCTGCATGGAGGAGTGCAACACTGGCCTCTACAGCCACACTGCTGCATGGAGGAGTGCAGCACTGGCCTCTACAGCCACACTGCTGCATGGAGGAGTGCAGCACTGGCCTCTACAGCCTCACTGCTGCATGGAGGAGTGCAGCACTGGCCGCTACAGCCACACTGCTGCATGGAGGAGTGTAACACTGGCCTCTACAGCCACACTGCTGCATGGAGGAGTGTAACACTGGCCTCTACAGCCACACTGCTGCATGGAGGAGTGCAGCACTGGCCTCTACAGCACACTGCTGCATGGAGGAGTGCAACACTGGCCTCTACAGCCTCACTGCTGCATGGAGGAGTGCAGCACTGGCCTCTACAGCCACACTGCTGCATGGAGGAGTGCAGCACTGGCCTCTACAGCCACACTGCTGCATGGAGGAGTGCAGCACTGGCCTCTACAGCCTTACTGCTGCATGGAGGAGTGCAGCACTGGCCTCTACACCCTCACTGCTGCATGGAGGAGTGCAGCACTGGCCTCTACAGCCACACTGCTGCATGGAGGAGTGCAGCACTGGCCGCTACAGCCACACTGCTGCATGGAGGAGTGCAGCACTGACCTCTACAGCACACTGCTGCATGGAGAAGTGCAGCACTGGCCTCTACAGCCACACTGCTGCATGGAGGAGTGCAGCACTGGCCGCTACAGCCACACTGCTGCAGGGAGGAGTGCAGCACTGGCCTCTACAGCCTCACTGCTGCATGGAGGAGTGCAGCACTGACCTCTACAGCACACTGCTGCATGGAGAAGTGCAGCACTGGCCACTACAGCCTCACTGCTGCATGGAGGAGTGCAGCACTGGCCTCTACAGCCTCACTGCTGCATGGAGGAGTGCAGCACTGACCTCTACAGCCACACTGCTGCATGGAGGAGTGCAACACTGACCTCTACAGCCACACTGCTGCATGGAGGAGTGCAGCACTGGCCTCTACAGCACACTGCTGCATGGAGGAGTGCAACACTGGCCTCTACAGCCATACTGCTGCATGGAGGAGTGTAGCATTGGCCGCTACAGCCACACTGCTGCATGGAGGAGTGCAGCACTGGCCTCTACAGCCTCACTGCTGCATGGAGTAGTGCAACACTGGCCGCTACAGCCACACTGATGCATGGAGGAGTGCAGCACTGGCCTCTACAGCACACTGCTGCATGGAGCAGTGCAGCACTGGCCTCTACAGCACACTGCTGCATGGAGGAGTGCAGCACTGGCCGCTACAGCCACACTGCTGCATGGAGGAGTGCAGCACTGGCCTCTACAGCCACACTGCTGCATGGAGGAGTGCAGCACTGACCTCTACAGCCACACTGCTGCATGGAGGAGTGCAGCACTGGCCTCTACAGCACACTGCTGCACGGAGGAGTGCAGCACTGGCCGCTACAGCCTCACTGCTGCATGGAGGAGTGCAGCACTGGCCTCTACAGCCACACTGCTGCATGGAGGAGTGCAGCACTGACCTCTACAGTTTCACTGCTGCAGGAAAAGTTTACAAACACCTTGTAAACCAAACCATAAATATTCTTGAGAATAACATTAACATGAATATCTACGAAAGTGCTAGGAAGAAATCACTGACAGGACCTCTAGACGCCAGGGCCACGAGTCAGTGACAGGGCCTCTAGACGCCAGGGCCACGAGTCAGTGACAGGGCCTCTAGACACCAGGGCCACGAGTCAGTGACAGGGCCTCTAGACGCCAGGGCCACGAGTCAGTGACAGGGCCTCTAGACGCCAGAGCCACGAGTCAGTGACAGGGCCTCTAGACGCCGAAATCCTAAATTTGGTGGATTCTGTTGTGTCGAACAGAACACAAAGAGTAACAGTCAATCAGATAAAATCGAGTCCATGCGATGTTAAAAGCTCTGTACCTCAAGGTACAGTCCTTGCACCGCTGCTGTTTCTTATTCTCATATCTGATATAGACAAAAATACAAGTTACAGCTTCGTGTCGTCCTTTACAGATGATACAAAAGTCAGCATGACAATTACCTCTGCTGAAGACATTGAAAAACTACAAACAGATGTCATCAAAGTTTTCGACTGCGCATCAGAAAATAACATGATGTTTAACAATGATAAATTCCAGGTACTCAGGTAAGGCAAAAATGAGGACCTTAAACATAATACAGGGTACAAAACACAATTGAATCTGCCCATAGTAGGAAAACAGCATGTCAAGGATTTGGGAATAATGTCCGACGATCTAACGTTTAGGGAGCATAACCAAGCAAGTATTGCGCCAGCCAGAAAATGATAGGATGGATTACGAGAACTTTCAAATCCAGAGATCCCATCACAATGGTTGTACTCTTCAAGTCACTTGTGTTGTCCCGTCTCGAGTACTGCTCAGTACTCACATCCCCCTTCAGAGCAGGAGAGATTGCTGAAATTGAGGGAATACAGAGAACATATATGGCACGCATAGACGAGATAAAGCACTAAATTATTGGGATCGTCTCAAAGCTCTCCAAATGTACTCACTAGAAAGGAGACGAGAGAGATATCAAATAATATACACATGGAAAATACTGGAGGGACAGGTCCCAAATCTACACAATAAAATAACAACGTACTGGAGTGAACGATATGGAAGAAAATGCAAGATTGAACCAGTGAAGAGCAGAGGTGCCATAGGCACAATCAGAGAACACTGTATAAACATCAGAGGTCCGCGGTTGTTCCACACCCTCCCAGCGACTATAAGAAATATTGCCGGAACAACCGTGGACATCTTCAGGAGAAAACTGGACTGTTTTCTAAGAGAAGTTCCGGATCAGCCGGGCTGTGGTGGGTATGTGGGCCTGCGGGCCGCTCCAAGCAACAGCCTGGTGGACCAAACTCTCAGAAGTCAAGCCTGGCCTCGGGCCGGGCTTGGGTAGTAGAAGAACTCCCAGAACCCCATCAACCAGTCAGTGACAGGACCTCTAGACGCCAGGGCCACGAGTCAGTGACAGGGCCTCTTGACGCCAGGGCCACGAGTCAGTGACAGGGCCTGTAGACGCCAGGGCCACGAGTCAGCCCACACTTACCCAACCCCATACGAAACATACATCTTTCCTCAATCATGGTTTACAAATGCTTGTGTAAATGTTTGTGTAAATGGTTGTGTAAATGGTTGTGTAAATAGTTGTGTAAATGTTTGTGTAAATGGTTGTGTAAATGGTTGTGTAAATAGTTGTGTAAATGGTTGTGTAAATGGTTGTGTAAATGGTTGTGTAAATGTTTGTGTAAATGTTTGTGCAAATGTTTGTGTAAATAGTTGTGTAAATGTTTGTGTAAATGTTTGTGTAAATGTTTGTGTAAATGGTTGTGTAAATAGTTGTGTAAATGTTTGTGTAAATGTTTGTGCAAATGTTTGTGTAAATAGTTGTGTAAATGTTTGTGTAAATGTTTGTGCAAATGTTTGTGTAAATGGTTGTGTAAATGTTTGTGTAAATGTTTGTGTAAATAGTTGTGTAAATAGTTGTGTAAATGGTTGTGTAAATGGTTGTGTAAATGTTTGTGTAAATAGTTGTGTAAATAGTTGTGTAAATGTTTGTGTAAATAGTTGTGTAAATAGTTGTGTAAATGGCTGTGTAAATGGTTGTGTAAATGGTTGTGTAAATGGGTGTGTAAATGGTTGTGTAAATGGTTGTGTAAATGGTGGGTGACAGGTGTTCCAGGAGCCACGGAGCACCTCCGTCACCAGTTACGAGGTCTGGATCCCTTCCTCTACCTCGACGTCTTACTACTGTCTTAAGTCAACAGCTGCAGGCGCCAACAGTCTGCCTGATCACGTTATCCATCAAGCGGCCTCGTCAGACCGGGCCGTGGGGGGCGATGATCCCCGGGAGCACTCCAAGTCAGGTTAGCGGAGAGTCATCATTTGGTTCAGGGAGTTGTGACTCGCCGGAATCTGCACAGTGACAGAGGCTCTCTTTGTCGGGTCATGCACAATGAGAACTTCTCCAGAATTTGTTATTTAAATTATGTATAATCAAAATTCTCTCAAACCATACACAGGATACCTGGAGTTATTGGCAAAATTCCAAGCAATTAAAACTTTGATTGTCGGTCGCTGAATTCGGAGCTTTAATTGTGTTTGGTATATTCCAGTTGACAGACAGACAGACAGACAGACAGACAGACGACTAAGGAAGGGATGGAGGCATCGACCATGGCAAATAAACTTATTCCTGATCTATCTTATTAATAGTTATGTTAGTAGTGATGCACCTGTGTGTGCGTGCACCTGTGTGTGTGTGTGCACCTGTGTGTGTGTGTGTGTGTGTGTGTGTGCACCTGTGTGTAATTACCTAAGTGTAATTACCTAAGTGTAGTTACAGGATGAGAGCTACGCTCGTGGTGTCCCGTCTTCCCAGCACTCTTTGTCATATAACGCTTTGAAACTACCGACGGTCTTGGCCTCCACCACCTTCTCACTTAACTTGTTCCAACCGTCTACCACTCTATTTGCGAAGGTGAATTTTCTTATATTTCTTCGGCATCTGTGTTTAGCTAGTTTAAATCTATGACCTCTTGTTCTTGAAGTGCCAGGTCTCAGGAAGTCTTCCCTATCGATTTTATCAATTCCTGTAACTATTTTGTATGTAGTGATCATATCACCTCTTTTTCTTCTGTCTTCTAGTTTTGGCATATTTAATGCTTCTAACCTCTCCTCGTAGCTCTTGCCCTTCAGTTCTGGGAGCCACTTAGTAGCATATCTTTGCACCTTTTCCAGTTTGTTGATGTGCTTCTTAAGATATGGGCACCACACAACAGCTGCATATTCTAGCTTTGGCCTAACAAAAGTCATGAACAATTTCTTTAGTATATCGCCATCCATGTATTTAAATGCAATTCTGAAGTTAGAAAGCATAGCATAGGCTCCTTGCACAATATTCTTTATGTGGTCCTCAGGTGATAGTTTTCTATCTAGAACCACTCCTAGTGTGTGGTGTGTGTGTGTGCACCTGTGTGTGTGTGTGCACCTGTGTGTGTGTGCACCTGTGTGTCTGTGTGCACGTGTGTGTGCGTGCACCTGTGTGTGCGTGCACCTGTGTGTGTGTGTGCACCTGTGTGTGTATGCACCTGTGTGTCTGTGTGCACGTGTGTGTGCGTGCACCTGTGTGTGCGTGCACCTGTGTGTGTGTGCACCTGTGTGTGCGTGCACCTGTGTGTGTGTGTGCACCTGTGTGTGTGTGTGCACCTGTGTGTGTGTGCACCTGTGTGTCTGTGTGCACGTGTGTGTGCGTGCACCTGTGTGTGCGTGCACCTGTGTGTGTGTGCACCTGTGTGAGCGTGTACCTGCGTGTGCGTGCATGAGCGTGCACCTGTGTGAGCGTGTACCTGCGTGTGCGTGCATGAGCGTGCACCTGTGTGTGCGTGCATGAGCGTGCACCTGTGTGTGCGTGCACCTGTGTGAGCGTGTACCTGCGTGTGCGTGCATGAGCGTGTACCTGCGTGTGCGTGCATGAGCGTGCACCTGTGTGTGCGTGCATGAGCGTGCACCTGTGTGTGTGTGCACCTGTGTGAGCGTGTACCTGCGTGTGCGTGCATGAGCGTGCACGTGTGCGTGCGTGCACGTGCGTGTGGAGCCATCCATCAAGGGTCCAGCGGCGTGGTCCTCCCTGCAGGACCGGCCCCGGCCCCGGCGGGAGCGGCTCCTTCAGTTAAAAATAAAACAAACAGGTTTGGGCAACATGTCATCCAATTGAAGCAATAAACACGACAACAGACTCAACACGACGACCACCTCCTTATTGTTCTTCTCCACCAGTCAACTGTCTCAACCTGTTCCCTCCACCAGTACCAGTCTCCCCTCCACCAGTACCAGTCTCCCCTCCACCAGTACCATAGTCTCCCCTCCACCAGTACCATAGTCTCCCCTCCACCAGTACCATAGTCTCCCCTCCACCAGTACCATAGTCTCCCCTCCACCAGTACCAGTCTCCCCTCCACCAGTACCATAGTCTCCCCTCCACCAGTACCAGTCTCCCCTCCACCAGTACCAGTCTCCCCTCCACCAGTACCATAGTCTCCCCTCCACCAGTACCAGTCTCCCCTCCACCAGTACCAGTCTCCCCTCCACCAGTACCATAGTCTCCCCTCCATCAGTACCATAGTCTCCCCTCCATCAGTACCATAGTCTCCCCTCCACCAGTACCATAGTCTCCCCTCAACCAGTACCAGTCTCCCCTCCACCAGTACCATAGTCTCCCCTCCACCAGTACCAGTCTCCCCTCCACCAGTACCATAGTCTCCCCTCCATCAGTACCATAGTCTCCCCTCCACCAGTACCAGTCTCCCCTCCACCAGTACCATCAGTCTCCCCTCCACCAGTACTAGTCTCCCCTCCACTAGTACCAGTCTCCCCTCCACCAGTACCAGTCTCCCCTCCACCAGTACCAGTCTCCCCTCCACCAGTACCTGTCTCCCCTCCACCAGTACCATAGTCTCCCCTCCACCAGTACCACAGTCTCCCCTCCACCAGTACCATAGTCTCCCCTCCACCAGTACCAGTCTCCCCTCCACCAGTACCAGTCTCTCCTCCACCAGTACCATAGTCTCCCCTCCACCAGTACCACAGTCTCCCCTCCACCAGTACCATAGTCTCCCCTCCACCAGTACCATAGTCTCCCCTCCACCAGTACCATAGTCTCCCCTCCACCAGTACCATAGTCCTCCCCTCCACCAGTACCAGTCTCCCCTCCACCAGTACCAGTCTCCCCTCCACCAGTACCATAGTCTCCCCTCCACCAGTACCACAGTCTCCCCTCCACCAGTACCATAGTCTCCCCTCCACCAGTACCATAGTCTCCCCTCCACCAGTACCAGTCTCCCCTCCACCAGTACCAGTCTCTCCTCCACCAGTACCATAGTCTCCCCTCCACCAGTACCACAGTCTCCCCTCCACCAGTACCATAGTCTCCCCTCCACCAGTACCATAGTCTCCCCTCCACCAGTACCATAGTCTCCCCTCCACCAGTACCATAGTCTCCCCTCCACCAGTACCAGTCTCCCCTCCACCAGTACCAGTCTCCCCTCCACCAGTACCATAGTCTCCCCTCCACCAGTACCACAGTCTCCCCTCCACCAGTACCATAGTCTCCCCTCCACCAGTACCATAGTCTCCCCTCCACCAGTACCAGTCTCCCCTCCACCAGTACCATAGTCTCCCCTCCATCAGTACCATAGTCTCCCCTCCACCAGTACTAGTCTCCCCTCCACTAGTACCAGTCTCCCCTCCACCAGTACCAGTCTCCCCTCCACCAGTACCAGTCTCCCCTCCACCAGTACCAGTCTCCCCTCCACCAGTACGACAGATTCCGTTCCGTTTGATGTTGCAACAGTCAAATGTTCCAACACTCGGATGTTGCAACATCCGACTGTTGTCAATCAACTGGTGTACAGGTTCCTGAGCCTACTGGGCTCTATCATATCTACATTTAAAACTGTGTATGGAGTCAGCCTCCACCACATCACTGCCTAGTGCATTCCACTTGTTAACTACTCTGACACTGAAAAAGTTCTTTCTAACGACCCTGTGGCTCATCTGGGTAAAAATGTAAAAAACACACACATCTGTGTGTGTGTGTCTGTATGTATTAACCTAGTTGTGCTTATGCGGGTTGAGCTCTGCTTTTTCGGCCCGCCTCTCAACTGTCAATCAATCAACTGTTACTAACTACTAATTTTTTTCCGACACACACACACACACACACAGATGTTGCAACATCTGACTGTTGGAACACTGACTGTTGCAACATCAGACTGTTGCAACATCAGACTGTTGCAACATCAGACTGTTGCAACATCTGACTGTTGCAACATCAGACTGTTGCAACATCTGAGTGTTGGAACACTGACTGTTTCAACATCAAACGGAACGGAATCTGTCGTACTGGTGGAGGGGAGACTGTGGTACTGGTGGAGGGGAGACTCCGGAAGCACAACTAGATGAGTACACAAAACTCTTTCTCTTTCCCCACTTCAATCCTCAGCCCCCACCTCCCACTTACCCCCACCTCCCTCTTCCCCCCCCCCTTCTACCCCAAAACTCCCACCTACCCCTGATTCCTGACTGACTAATACAACCTTTCTTCCACTTACACCCCCCCATGCTCCATTCTTCTCTATCTCCCTCCTCTCTCCTGCTCTTCCCCCCCCTCTCTCCTGCTCTCCCCCCACCTCTCAACCTCCCTATGCCTTTCAGACCCTCCCTACCCCAGTAACGCTCCAGACACCCCTAGACCCCCACAGAGAGGGTGACCTCTGTTATCAGAGTTTCCAAGAAGAGTCTCAAGGTTTGGTACACAATGCTGATGGGGTATGCAATAAAGCAGAAAAGATAAAATAAAGAGTTAGTAAGGCAGATCTTGACGTAATTGCAATAGTGGAAACTAAAATAAATGACATGATCTCGGATGCTATCTTTCCAGGGGAAGGTACCAAGTGATAAGAAAAGAAAGGACACAGAGACAGGGAGGAGGAGTGGCACTCCTAATAAAGCGGAAATGGAAGTTTGAAGACCTGGAAAATCCTTGCATATCCTTGTACTGTATCCATATTTCGTTTTCCAGTAGATAAACGACATATGAGATTAAGAAACAAGTAGTGTATTGTGAAAACTAATACTAACAAACAGCAGCTGCCCTATGACTCTGTAATATCTCCATTGCTCAAACAATTATGTATTAGCGATAAGACCTATCATTAATGTATAATGATTTACTGCAAATATATAGCTCTTGAAATAGAACTTTCTCTGTAACTAACTGACATTGTAATTATAAGGTGTGAAGGATAAATGAAATAGTTAATATAATACTCTCCGTTGAGGTCTGATAAAGACCTTTTGTGCCCTCTGTAATCCTTTTTGCGCTACCGCTCACAGGATGAGTATGGGGTGCACAATAAACTAGTCGTCTTTGGCGGCAACAGTCAACAGAGCTAGGAACGATTACATTAACATAATAAGAGTATCGGAAGGGAATTATGAGAACGATATTGCGATCAAAGCAAAAAAGTAACGTAAATAACAACATAGCCATATAAGAAGGAAGATGTCGGTGAACGACCATGTGACAAGACTAAGGAAAACAGAGGGGACATATACGGAAAGTGACAAGGAAATCTGCGAGGCACTGAATGCCAGTTTCCATGGAGTGTTCACAACCGAGCCTGAGCAGCTCCCATTGTTAGAAGAGATTACCCTAGTTGAAAGACTATCAGATATAGAGGTGACAGCAGAGGAGATAATGAAACAGTTGACAATACTGGATGCAACTAAAGTCGTTGGACCAGACAAAATATCACCGTGGATACTAAAAGAAGCAGCGCAGGCCCTCAGCGTGCCTCTGGCAAGGATCTTTAATGAGTCACTTGAAACAAGAGAGTTGCTCAGTTGCTGGAAGAATGCAAATGTGGTACCAATTTTCAAGAAAGGGGATAGAGAGGAGGCAGCTAACTACAGACCTGTATCACTGACAAGCATCCCTTGCAAAACACTTGAAAGAATAATAAGGCTAAGTAAGACTTGTTGCACACCTAGAGAACATTAATTTTGTAAACAAACATTAACATGGGGTCAGGGTTGGGAAATCATGCCTAAAAAAACTTCTTGAATTCTATGCTAAAATAACGAGAATAAGGCATGACAGAGAAGGATGGGGCAGACTATATATTTGTGGACTGCCAAAACGCCTTTGATACAGTACCGCACATGAGACTGCTATTCAAACTTGAGAGGCAGGCGGGAGTAAGCGGAGAGGCTATAGCATGGGTAAGGAACTAAAAGGAAGAAGTCAGAGAGTAACGGTACGGGGCGAGAAGTTAGACTGGCGAACAGTAACGAGTGGAGTACCTCAAGGATCGGTGCTGCGACCAGTTCTATTTCTAATATACGTTATCGACATGTTTACAGGAGTAGAGTCCTATATGTCGATGTACACGGATGACGCAAAATTAATGAGAAGAGTTGTGTCAGATGAGGATTGTAGGATCCTCCAAGAGGACTTGAACAAGTTGCAGAGATGGTCAGAGAAATGGCTACTGGAGTTCAACACGAGCAAATGTAAAGTTATGGAAATGAGATTATGTGATAGGAGACCAAAAGGACAGTACACAATGAAGGGGAACAGCCTACCTGTGACGACTCGAGAAAGAGACCTGGGAGTGGACGTAACACCTAATCTAACTCTTGAGGCACATGTAAATAGGATAACAACAGCAGCGTACTCTACACTGGCAAATGTTAGAACATCATTCGGAAATCTAAGTAAGGAGGCATTTAGGGCGCTTTACACTGCCTACGTGAGACCAGTCTTAGAGTATGCCGCGCCATCATGGCGTCCCCACCTGAAGAAACAGTGACAGTGACTACAACACTGGGAGTGGGACAGTGACTACAACACTGGGAGTGGGACAGTGACTACAACACTGGGAGTGGGACAGTGACTGCAACACTGGGAGTGGGACAGTAACAGAGCAACACTGGGAGTGGGACAGTGACTGCAACACTGGGAGTGGGACAGTGACTACAACACTGGGAGTGGGACAGTGACTACAACACTGGGAGTGGGACAGTGACTACAACACTGGGAGTGGGACAGTGACTACAACACTGGGAGTGGGACAGTGACTGCAACACTGGGAGTGGGACAGTGACTACAACACTGGGAGTGGGACAGTGACTACAACACTGGGAGTGGGACAGTGACTACAACACTGGGAGTGGGACAGTGACTACAACACTGGGAGTGTGACAGTGACAGAGCAACATTGATGGTGACGTTGACACAATCATATAAATGATTGTGGCGGTGACATCAACCATGGACAGAGCAACATTGACAGTGACAACGATATTGACAGAGCAAAATCAACAGTGACAGACCAACATAATACAAATGTCCGTATGAACATCAACAACAACAAGCACCTACAACAATCATGTTTCATATAACCTTGTGAGAGTGTGGTGAAGGCCGTCGACGCCAGACAAGCAGGTTCGAGCCCCGTCCACAACCCACCACAACCATCGCGTCCTCCTGAAAACTGAGAACTGCCAGACAGAAACAGCAACAACAAAAAATAACACGGAGAAACCACATAAACCAAGAAAAATGTCTTAGAAGCGTGTAAGGAAGAGTGGCTGAGAGAGAGGGAGGGTGAGCCAGGCGGCCCCAGCACCCGCCCCTGTGGTGCCTCACTACTTGATCATGTTACCGCTGCGGTGATCCGGCGCTGGTGACAAGGAGCGGCGCTGCTCGCGGACCATCCCCACCTCCCTCACCCTCGTGCACCTCCCTCACCCTCGTCCACCTCACTCACCCTCCCTCACCCTCGTGCACCTCCCTCACCCTCGTCCACCTCCCTCACCCTCGTGCACCTCCCTCACCCTCCCTCACCCTCGTCCTCCCTCACCCTGGTCCACCTCACTCACCCTCCCTCACCCTCGTCCACCTCCCTCACCCTCGTCCACCTCACTCACCCTCCCTCACCCTCGTCCACCTCCCTCACCCTCGTGCACCTCCCTCACCCTCCCTCACCCTCCCCATAAGTCAAGATAACAGTATCAGTATGGGTGATAGTGTCAACTTTAGGCTCCTGGGGCTGGCGTGTAGGAGAGGCAGGTGGACGGAAAATCTGAGGCTCCCCCAAAACATGGGACACGAGATAGACATTGAGGACAAAACACAGGTTACCAAGCAACCAAATCAGGAGCAACATTATTGAGACAGGCGCCGATATATATCCAAGCACAGCATGCACGGCAAGCACAGCATGCACGGCAAGCACAGCAAGCACAGCATGCACGGCAAGCACGGCAAGCACAGCAGGCACGGCAAGCACAGCAAGCACAGCAGGCACGGCAAGCACGGCAAGCACAGCAGGCACGGCAAGCACAGCATGCACGGCAAGCACGGCAAGCACAGCATGCACGGCAAGCACGGCATGCACAGCATGCACTGCAAGCACATACAATCACGGTCAAAAATTGACAAAGCATCATTTTGACGAATCATTTAGACGTGTACTAATACATATGAAGTACGTCAGACATCAGACAAGACCGTTCAGACAGGTCAAAATACAGGCAAGAAGCCAGGTACTAAGTAAACCATATAGACAGTAAGGTAATTTAGACAGACAAAATGCCCTTCAAGCAGACGGAGAGACAACAGGACAATCACGCCATCGGACCGAGCAAAACCTGTCACACTCGATTTGTTTCTCCAGGTGTCTGTGTCGGCTGTCGGCGGATCTCCAGGTGTCTGTGTCGGCTGTCGGCGGTTCTCCAGGTGTCTGTGTCGGCTGTCGAAGGTTCTCCAGGTGTCTGTGTTGGCTGTCGAAGGTTCTCCAGGTGTCTGTGTCGGCTGTCGGCGGTTCTCCAGGTGTCTGTGTCGGCTGTCGAAGGTTCTCCAGGTGTCTGTGTCGGCTGTCGGCGGTTCTCCAGGTGTCTGTGTCGGCTGTCGAAGGTTCTCCAGGTGTCTGTGTCGGCTGTCGAAGGTTCTCCAAGTGTCTGTGTCGGCGGTCGAAGGTTCTCCAGGTGTCTGTGTCGGCTGTCGAAGGTTCTCAAGGTGCCTGTGTCGGCGGTCGAAGGTTCTCCAAGTGTCTGTGTCGGCTGTCGAAGCCGTGGCAGCGCCGTCGACAAAACGTCAAGGCCACCTGTCTCGTGGATTATGTGTGATGCTTTATAAACTGTTTACTATGCACACGTGGAAATGTTACAGTTTAGGGAAATTAAGTAACCGTGTTTGTGGCATTCCAGAAAACAAATTAGATTTCTGGGAGAGCAAGACTTATTTAGGTAAATACTCTCTTGTTTACCTTCTTGTTTACCTTCTTGTTTACCTTCTTAAGAGATATTAAGGCTCCCCAGGTGCCATAATTGTGGAAATTTAGGACTGTTTACTGTCTTGGGGCTGCTGTTGTTGTTGCTGTTGTCCTGGGTGTCATGTTGGTGTCCAGGGGGGGGGGGTAAGTTTAGGTTTGTGAGGATATAGGACGGAAGGTTTAGTTGTGTGAGGATATAGGATGGAAGGTTTAGTTGTGTGAGGATATAGGATGGAAGGTTTAGTTGTGTGAGGATATAGGATGGAAGGTTTAGGTGTGTGAGGATATAGGATGGAAGGTTTAGGTGTGTGAGGATATAGGATGGAAGGTTTAGTTGTGTGAGGATATAGGATGGAAGGTTTAGGTGTGTGAGGATATAGGATGGAAGGTTTAGTTGTGTGAGGATATAGGATGGAAGGTTTAGTTGTGTGAGGATATAGGATGGAAGGTTTAGTTGTGTGAGGATATAGGATGGAAGGTTTAGTTGTGTGAGGATATAGGATGGAAGGTTTAGTTGTGTGAGGATATAGGATGGAAGGTTTAGGTGTGTGAGGATATAGGATGGAAGGTTTAGTTGTGTGAGGATATAGGATGGAAGGTTTAGTTGTGTGAGGATATAGGATGGAAGGTTTAGTTGTGAGGATATAGGATGGAAGGTTTAGTTGTGTGAGGATATAGGATGGAAGGTTTAGTTGTGTGAGGCTATAGGATGGAAGGTTTAGTTGTGTGAGGATATAGGATGGAAGGTTTAAGTGTGTGAAGATATAGGATGGAAGGTTTAGGTGTGTGAGGATATAGGATGGAAGGTTTAGGTGTGTGAGGATATAGGATGGAAGGTTTAGGTGTGTGAGGATATAGGATGGAAGGTTTAGTTGTGTGAGGATATAGGATGGAAGGTTTAGTTGTGTGAGGATATAGGATGGAAGGTTTAGGTGTGTGAGGATATAGGATGGAAGGTTTAGGTGTGTGAGGATATAGGATGGAAGGTTTAGTTGTGTGAGGATATAGGATGGAAGGTTTAGTTGTGAGGATATAGGATGGAAGGTTTAGTTGTGTGAGGATATAGGATGGAAGGTTTAGGTGTGTGAGGATATACGACGGAAGGTTTAGGAAGCAATACGATGAAAGTAAGACCATAATGGTATTCTTAAGTTGTTGATGGTTTGCTTGAGACTAGTATTAGTAAGTTCATAAAGAAGGGCTTATGTTCTTTCGTAAGCAAAGGTGTTTTTTTTTGGCCTTTATGAAAGATGTGACGATAATCTCTTTCAAGAGAGATTGAGCCTGCTCTTCCCTACATCATTACGTCGTAACGTACAAGATACTATATAGAAGATACGTTCACCAGTATCACCAAACGTTTTGCCCAGGAAGCAAATCGTACCCTGCACACCCCGACACCTGCTACAGCCGCCGTAACCCGCAAACTGCTCATCCTCTGCCTGCCTGTTGCTGATTGGCTGGTGTCTCGTCGCACCTGCACTCAACACCACCACCACAAGTCGACGTCTGGGCAGCAGCACGCCAGACTCGTCAGAATATCTCAGTGCTCCATGCAGTTGACATCTCTCGCTAGTAGACTAAGCCTTGGCTTTCGTGTACTAAGGGAGGTGGCAGCTTGAAGCCAGTATTCCAGCACCCATTATTATTTTATTTTGCTATCACTGTAAGTTACTTGTCTTAGCGTAACTTTTCATTTGCCAGTGATTATTCATGTTATTTTGTTTGTTGACTTGTCCTACATTTTATGAGATTGCCTTTATTCATGTCTTGTTTTCTAGAGTAATTAAAATTTCATTGTTTATATACTTGTGTTTTGTGTGTCTTCCCATTACCTTACCACAGACGAAAGGACAAACTTTTCTCTTTTTTTTTGTGATGTGACGAGGCCCAGCCCCCAGCTTTTGAAACAGCCGAACACCAACGCTTTACCGTCACTAAGAACATTTCTAGATTTCCTAGAAATAATCAAAACTACACAGACCGAAGGAATTATTGCTTCACTAGACGTCGACTCCCTAGTCACCAACGTCCCAGTCGACACCAGCAGAGACATGATCCTGGACACAGTACACAGAGACGAGACCACCACCAAATTAGACATACCCGAGCCACACTTGAAGAGCCTTCTCCAGGCATGTAACATATATCTACCAAGAGACGGAGTAGCAATGGGCTCCCCCTTAGTAGTGTTATTCTCTAACTTTTACACGAGAACCATCGAAGATAGAGTCATCAGTAGTTATTGTATACTAATTGTATACTGCCGTTATGTAGATGACACATTCGTCATAGTAACAGACCCAGATGAACTATTTGATGTTGACCAAACCACACACACTAGAAAGTGAAGAGACGACGATGTTTCGGTCCGTCCTGGACCATTCTCAAGTCCATTGTGATGAGAGGAAGGAGGCAAAGGAAATTAACAGGCGAGAGAGGTGAGGAGAAGGAAATCTTAGAGGAAGAAACAGCAAGGCAACAGGTACGGAAGTAAGATGTAATAAAGGGAGTAATAATAGGAATAAGAAAGGGATTGTAAGATAAAACAAGGGAAAGAAAAAGAAAGAAAGATAAAAGGAAGGGTAGGCTTATGTTAGGCCACATTTGTTAGAAATAATCCTTCAACATTTTTTCAGCCACGTTATTGTGACTCCTCATCTGCGACCTAATTGATCTAAAAAGCCATCTAGAGAGAGAGTCAGTACTCTGATTTACACATGAAAATAGTGAAAATAACCGTCTGCCATTCCTGGATATACTAATAACAAATCAGGAAGCTCTCTAAGCACCAGAATATATACTAAGCCTACCAACATAGGATTATGTCTGAACGGTAAGAGTGAGTGTCCTCAAAGAAACAAAACCAGTGTTCTCAACGCTTACATTGGTCGAGCCCTTACCCACTGCTCTGAATGAAGCAACGTGAGTAGAGAGTGTGAAAGAATAACTCAGGTGTTGGTGAACAATGGATACAGCAACACAAAAATAAACACTACAATAAGAAGACACTTGGACCGATGGTACAATCCTGAACCTAGAACAAAAAACACAATACCTCCAATAAAATTATATTACAAATCAACCATGCACAGTAGACATAGAAAAGAAGAATGAAAGAAATAATCCGCAAAGGAGTAAAAAACAGAACTACTAACAACCAAAACAAAGACCTAATCTTACTCTATAAAACAAAAAAGACTACCGACCTCCTTATTAAAAACAGGCCGAAGCGGACGGAGAACCCTCAACAGCAGTCAAGCGTTGTATACATGTACACTTGCCCCCACGAAGGATGTAACCTTCAATCTAAGTATATAGGTATGACGACCAAGCTGACGAGGCGTTTGACCTGTCATCTTCTATCAGGTGCCCCCCCCCCCCAAACACATGAGACAAGCCCATGACATCACTCTAACAGGAGAAATGTTGAATAAAAACACGTGTAAAATAGACAAAACCCAAGATGCAAGAAGATTACAAATTCTTGAAGTAATCCACATAAAAATAGAACAAGCCACCATAAATACCTAAATTACGGAACTATTGACTCTACCCACCATGAGAGTAAGAACAAGACCGCAACATTAAAACGCCCACACTTGCAGTCTCCGTGGTGTAGTGGTAAGACACTCGCCTGGCGTTCCGCGAGCGCTATGTCATGGGTTCGTATCCTGGCCGGGGAGGATTTACTGGGCGCAATTCCTTAACTGTAGCCTCTGTTTAACGCAACAGTAAAATGTGTACTTGGATGAAAAAACGATTCTTCGCGGCAGGGGATCGTATTCCAGGGACCATAGGATTAAGGACTTGCCCGAAACGCTACGCGTACTAGTGGCTGTACAAGAATGTAACAACTCTTGTATATATCTCAAAAAAAAAAAAAAAAATAGAAGACACTGCTCAACATGCCACGCCCACTACACCTCATTATTCTTTGTACGTGCTTTGTATCCTTTTTTTGCCTTATTTTTAACACTTTTATGCCTTACTCTTCACCTATTTGTATTTGTCTGCACCTAACCTCCCTAATGGTATAAATTCAATATGTCCTGTACTGTTGTCCCATCACTTGAGAATGAACCATGTAGGTTCGAAACGTGTAAATTGATAATAAGAGTAATACATTCTATAGTTATTTATTTATTTTTCTTCATCCCCCCCAATCCCATCCCTAATTCTTATCCTGACCCCTCCAAAGTGCTATATAGTCGTAATGGCTTGGCACTTTCACCCTGATAGTTCCCTTCCCATTTTCTTCACCTCAAACGAAGATGACTTAGAGTAATCCTCTTCCAGTTACACCAAGATACATGAGCAGTAGTCAGAGGGATAGAAGCCCTAAACAAGAAAATAATCAATACAGAATTTGCAGTCATAAACAATGAAACATGTATAATGAAAACCTGCTGCCAGTATACGCCAATATATATATACGTCAATATATATGTTATTGAATATGACCGAAAGGCTAAGATTAATTAATAATTCTAACACGAATCTTCTCAATATTTCTTATGTTTTTCTTCACTGTCGAGGGAAGATGAAAAATTAACTCTCCAAAGTTCATTTTCACATTTTATTTATATTATAGTGTGACGCCTAGGGATGTGTTTCGCAAGGTACACCTTACATTTTCGAAGACAATTTTACCGTGCTTAACATCGGATTATATTCTCTTTGGGTGAGGTGGTAAAGAACAAGTAGATGAATGGTATAGTATAGGGGAATTATTTGGGTATTAAATGTATGAATGTATAAATGTATCAGGGGGGTATTAATTGGGTATTAAATATATCAACATGCATCAACATAGCAGCTTATGTTGCTCATGTGTGGTGAGTGATGCTGTGTCTGCGGTGGCTCGGGGTCTTCAAATGAGTAGATTGTAATTATGTGTTTGGTGGTTGTTGATTGCTCGTCCAGGCTTCTTAATGAGTAGTGCCTCGCTGATGTCGAGTCTTCTGCTCTCGTTATAATCGACAGGTGTCGATTATTTCAGTGTTGCTTCTCAAGATGTCTCTGGTGATGATCTGGTTGTGAGAAAAGACTATATGTTCCTTGATGGAGCCCTGTTGTTTGCGCATTGTTAATCGCCTGGAGAGAGAGAGACGCTGTTGTCTTGCCTATATACTGAGATCGTTGGGGCAGATAGTCCCTAAGAGCATGTGAAGGCATAGACGACGTTATTTTCACTTAAGGCGTTTTGTTTGGTGTCTGGAGAGTTTCCCAAAAATATGTTTACAGACTTCTTGTTTTTGTAGTAAATGGTTAATTGCATCTTGTGATTGGTGTCTGTGGGGATAACATTTCTTTCAGTACTATCTTTCAGGACACTTTCCCCCGTTTTATAAGCCGTCGAAACGAAGTTCGTGTAAAACAATGTAATAGTAGGTACAGGTGTTGTGTTGGTTGTGGTGAGGACGTCATTAAGGCAGGTGAGAGCCGCCACACAACCTCTCATGACCAACCAACACGACACCTGTAACACCTGTAACACCTGTAACACCTGTAACACCTGTAACACCTGTAACACCTGGTGATGTGCTGGAGGCTGACTCCATACACAGTTTCAAGTGTAGATATGATAGAGCCCGATAGGCTCAGGAATCTGTACACCTGTTGATTGACGGTTGAGAGGCGGGACCAAAGAACCAGAGCTCAATCCCCGCAAACACAACTAGGTGAGTACAACTAGGTGAGTACCTGTCACATTGTCTTACACCAACTGCATTTACACGGCTGATAACACGGAGGACACGCCACTCTTAACGTTCACTGTCCCCAGCTGGTAACGTTCAGTGTCCCCAGCTGGTAACGTTCAGTGTCCCCAGCTGTCGTTCCCAGCTGCTAACTGGTAACGTTCAGTGTCCCCAGCTGGTAACGTTCAGTGTCCCCAGCTGGTAACGTTCAGTGTCCCCAGCTGGTAACGTTCAGTGTCCCCAGCTGGTAACGTTCAGTGTCCCCAGCTGGTAACGTTCAGTGTCCCCAGCTGGTAACGTTCACTGTCCCCAGCTGGTAACGTTCAGTGTCCCCAGCTGGTAACGTTCAGTGTCCCCAGCTGGTAACGTTCAGTGTCCCCAGCTGGTAACGTTCAGTGTCCCCAGCTGGTAACGTTCAGTGTCCCCAGCTGGTAACGTTCAGTGTCCCCAGCTGGTAACGTTCAGTGTCCCCAGCTGGTAACGTTCACTGTCCCCAGCTTGTAACGTTCAGTGTCCCCAGCTGGTAACGTTCAGTGTCCCCAGCTGGTAACGTTCAGTGTCCCCAGCTGGTAACGTTCAGTGTCCCCCCAGCTGGTAACTTCCCCCTGGTAACGTTCCATGACTCCCCCCTCCCCCTCCCAACCATGACTCCCCCCCCAGCTGGTAACGTTCAGTGTCCCCAGCTTGTACCAGTGTCCCCAGCTGGTAACCCCCCTCCCCCCTCCCCCCTCCCAACCATGACTCCCCCCTCCCCCTCCCAACCATGACTCCCCCCTCCCCCTCCTCTCCCCCTCCCAACCATGACTCCCCCCCCCCTCCCCCCCCCTCCCAACCATGACTCCCCCCTCCCCCTCCCAACCATGACTCCCCCCTCCCCCTCCCAACCATGACTCCCCCCTCCCCCTCCCAACCATGACTCCCCCTCCCCCTCCCAACCATGACTCCCCCCTCCCCCTCCCAACCATGACTCCCCCCTCCCCCTCCCAACCATGACTCCCCCCTCCCCCTCCCAACCATGACTCCCCCCTCCCCCTTCCTCTCCCCCTCCCAACCATGACTCCCCCCTCCCCCTCCCAACCATGACTCCCCCCTCCCCCTCCCAACCATGAGTGTCAACCGGTTAACTTTCCGTATAAATCTCGATTACCCGGATCATTAACATAAAAAATTCGGACGGTTAGGCAATTTTGTGCGGGGGGGGGGGGGGGGGGGGGGGGGGGGGGGGGGGGGGGGGGGGGGAGGGGGGAGGGTCATAAGGTCAAGTGTTGCAGAGTGTTGCATAAGGTGGCAGACAATGTTGTCAACACGTGCGCAATATTGTTGTCGCTCTCACACAATGTTGCTGTGTTGAAGGTGAAGGAACGCCGACCCTGTGCTGACACCCGCACCTCTCCTTCACCGTCACTCAAGCACTACTTCACTCAAGCACTACTTCACTCAAGCACTACTTCACTCAAGCACTACTTCACTCAAGCACTACTTCACTCAAGCACTACTTCACTCAAGCACTACTTCACTTCAAGCACTACTTCACTCAAGCACTACTTCACTCAAGCACTACTTCACTCAAGCACTACTTCACTCAAGCACTACTTCACTCAACTACTTCACTCAAGCACTACTTCACTCAAGCACTACTTCACAAGCACTACTTCACTCAAGCACTACTTCACTCAAGCACTACTTCACTCAAGCACTACTTCACTCAACTACTTCACTCAAGCACTACTTCACTCAAGCACTACTTCATTCAAGCACTACTTCACTCAAGCACTACTTCACTCAAGCACTACTTCACTCAAGCACTACTTCACTCAAGCACTACTTCACTCAAGCACTACTTCACTCAAGCACTACTTCACTCAAGCACTACTTCACTCAAGCACTACTTCACTCAAGCACTACTTCATTCAAGCACTACTTCACTCAAGCACTACTTCACTCAAGCACTACTTCACTCAAGCACTACTTCACTCAAGCACTACTTCACTCAAGCACTACTTCACTCAAGCACTACTTCACTCAAGCACTACTTCACAAGCACTACTTCAAGCACTACTTCACTCAAGCACTACTTCACTCAAGCACTACTTCACTCAAGCACTACTTCACTCAAGCACTACTTCACTCAAGCACTACTTCATTCAAGCACTACTTCACTCAAGCACTACTTCACTCAAGCACTACTTCACTCAAGCACTACTTCACTCAAGCACTACTTCACTCAAGCACTACTTCATTACAAGCACTACTTCACTCAAGCACTACTTCACTCAAGCACTACTTCACTCAAGCACTACTTCACTCAAGCACTACTTCATTCAAGCACTACTTCACTCAAGCACTACTTCACTCAAGCACTACTTCACTCAAGCACTACTTCACAAGCACTCAAAGCACTACTTCACTCAAGCACTACAAGCACTACTTCACTCAAGCACTACTTCACTCAAGCACTACTTCACTCAAGCACTACTTCACTCAAGCACTACTTCACTCAAGCACTACTTCACTCAAGCACTACTTCACTCAAGCACTACTTCACTCAAGCACTACTTCACTCAAGCACTACTTCACTCAAGCACTACTTCACTCAAGCACTACTTCACTCAAGCACTACTTCACTCAAGCACTACTTCATTCAAGCACTACTTCACTCAAGCACTACTTCACTCAAGCACTACTTCACTCAAGCACTACTTCACTCAAGCACTACTTCACTCAAGCACTACTTCATTCAAGCACTACTTCAAAGCACTACTTCATTCAAGCACTACTTCACTCAAGCACTACTTCACTACTTCAAAGCACTACTTCACTCAGGCACTACTTCACTCAAGCACTACTTCACTCAAGTACTACTTCACTCAAGCACTACTTCACTCAAGCACTACTTCATTCAAGCACTACTTCATTCAAGCACTACTTCACTCAAGCACTACTTCACTCAAGCACTACTTCACTCAAGCACTACTTCATGCAAGCACTACTTCATTCAAGCACTACTTCATTCAAGCACTACTTCACTCAAGCACTACTTCACTCAAGCACTACTTCATTCAAGCACTACTTCATTCAAGCACTACTTCATTCAAGCACTACTTCACTCAAGCACTACTTCACTCAAGCACTACTTCATTCAAGCACTACTTCATTCAAGCACTACTTCATTCAAGCACTACTTCACTCAAGCACTACTTCATTCAAGCACTACTTCATTCAAGCACTACTTCATTCAAGCACTACTTCATTCAAGCACTACTTCATTCAAGCACTACTTCATTCAAGCACTACTTCACTCAAGCACTACTTCACTCAAGCACTACTTCATTCAAGCACTACTTCACTCAAGCACTACTTCATTCAAGCACTACTTCATTCAAGCACTAATCGATTAGTGTAATCATGAAAAATGTTAATTGAAAGTTTCCTCTCCTAACCTTTCCGAGTAAGCCAGAGGACTCAAACAGAAAACGGGGAAGTACATCACTTTCGTGAGCCGATTTCATTTAAAATTACGGCCAGTTTTGGCCGACGGGTTGTACTGTTAAAGGGTAATGTTCAGTTGTCAACCCATTTATGTCCAGCTGTCAACTCAGTTATGTCCAGCTGTCAACTTTATGTCCAGCTGTCAACCCATTTATGTCCAGCTGTCAACTCAGTTATGTCCAGCTGTCAACCCATTTATGTCCAGCTGTCAACCCAGTTATGTCCAGCTGTCAACCCAGTTATGTCCAGCTGTCAACTAGTTATATCTAGTTAGCATTTAAGTATGCGCGATTTTAATGAGTTATGTTCGGTTATTAATTTTCTTATGCAATGCATGAACTAGTTAGGTATCACTAGCTATATTAGATATCAGCTAGCTGTATTAGGTATCGACTAGCTTTGTTTGGTATCAACTTGTTAAGTATCACTACATATGTTAGGTATCAATTAGATATGTTTGGTATCACTCGTAATATTAGGTACCAACTAGTTACGTTAGGTATCAACTAGTTACGTTAGGTACCAACTAGTTAACGTTAGGTATCAACTAGTTACGTTTGGTATCAACTAGTTACGTTAGGTACCAACTAGTTAACGTTAGGTATCAACTAGTTACGTTTGGTATTAACTAGTTACGTTAGGTATCAACTAGTTACGTTAGGTATCAACTAGTTACGTTAGGTACCAACTAGTTAACGTTAGGTATCAACTAGTTACGTTTGGTATCAACTAGTTACGTTAGGTATCAACTAGTTACGTTAGGTACCAACTAGTTAACGTTAGGTACCAACTAGTTACGTTAGGTATCAACTAGTTACGTTAGGTATCAACTAGTTAGGTACCAACTAGTTAGGTACCAACTAGTTACGTTAGGTATCAACTAGTTACGTTAGGTACCAACTAGTTACGTTAGGTATCAACTAGTTACGTTAGGTATCAACTAGTTACGTTAGGTACCAACTAGTTACGTTAGGTACCAACTAGTTACGTTAGGTACCAACTAGTTACGTTAGGTATCAACTAGTTACGTTAGGTATCAACTAGTTACGTTAGGTATCAACTAGTTACGTTAGGTATCAACTAGTTACGTTAGGTATCAACTAGTTACGTTAGGTATCAACTAGTTACGTTAGGTACCAACTAGTTACGTTAGGTACCAACTAGTTACGTTAGGTACCAACTAGTTACGTTAGGTACGTTACGTTAGGTACAACTAGTTACGTTAGTACCAACTAGTTACGTTAGTACCAACTAGTTACGTTAGGTACTAGTTACGTTAGGTACCAACTAGTTACGTTAGGTACTAGTTACGTTAGGTACCAACTAGTTACGTTAGGTACCAACTAGTTACGTTAGGTACTAGTTACGTTAGGTATCAACTAGTTACGTTAGGTACCAACTAGTTACGTTAGGTATCAACTAGTTACGTTAGGTACCAACTAGTTACGTTAGGTACCAACTAGTTACGTTAGGTACCAACTAGTTACGTTAGGTACCAACTAGTTACGTTAGGTACCAACTAGTTAACGTTAGGTACCAACTAGTTACGTTAGGTACCAACTAGATATGTTCATGCATCAGCAAAATGTGTCGAGTTATCAAGCAACAATTGACGTGGTACATATTAAGAATAACCTTTCATTTAAATTAGGTAATAATTATTGCGTTATAAATGATTACATTATTTAGATTTAAATAATAGATTAGAAATAGCGAAAGCACTACATATCAACCACTCATCCAGGTATTATCGTCGTGGATGAGTCCTCATCCTCGGTGTTATCACCAGATAACACCGAGGTGCTTCCTCCAAGACCAAAACACTGTACCACACCTCTACCACAACACCCCACCCCCCACCACAAGCCGACCAATGACCATTCAGGGTAAGATTACTCAACCAACCGACCAATGGCCATTCAGGGTAAGATTACTCAACCAACCGACCAATGGCCATTCAGGGTAAGATTACTCAACCAACCGACCAATGGCCATTCAGGGTAAGATTACTCAACCAGCCGACCAATGACCATTCAGGGTAAGATTACTCAACCAACCGACCAATGACCATTCAGGGTAAGATTACTCAACCAGCCGACCAATGGCCATTCAGGGTAAGATTACTCAACCAACCGACCAATGGCCATTCAGGGTAAGATTACTCAACCAGCCGACCAATGGCCATTCAGGGTAAGATTACTCAACCAACCGACCAATGGCCATTCAGGGTAAGATTACTCAACCAGCTGACCAATGGCCATTCAGGGTAAGATTACTCAACCAGCTGACCAATGGCCATTCAGGGTAAGATTACTCAACCAACCGACCAATGGCCATTCAGGGTAAGATTACTCAACCAGCTGACCAATGGCCATTCAGGGTAAGATTACTCAACCAACCGACCAATGGCCATTCAGGGTAAGATTACTCAACCAGCTGACCAATGGCCATTCAGGGTAAGATTACTCAACCAGCTGACCAATGGCCATTCAGGGTAAGATTACTCAACCAACCGACCAATGGCCATTCAGGGTAAGATTACTCAACCAGCTGACCAATGGCCATTCAGGGTAAGATTACTCAACCAACCGACCAATGGCCATTCAGGGTAAGATTACTCAACCAACCGACCAATGGCCATTCAGGGTAAGATTACTCAATTTAGGCGACACACACAAACACCTCACCTCACCTCTCCCTGCATGTAATATATACTATCACCGCTATCTCTTTGTATCTCTATAACCTCACGGGCTCACCATAGTCCGTGCTACACGGACATTTCCTTCAGAGTAGCTGAATCTAAAACAACAAACAACTCTTTGTATTAACGTTTCCTCTGCCTCCGAATATGTTCACAAGTGCTTCAGTGAAACGCTTCCTTTAGCGACATATGGTAAGTAAGGTTCATTAATATTAACAATTAACTTTAGGGAGTTAACTTTCAATTTTACTAGAAAGAAAATAAGAATTATAGAGGAAAATTAACGCTACAGTCATTATCTAACCCTTTGGGTCATATTAACACACACACACACACACACACACACACACACACACACACACACACACACACACACACACACACACACACACACACACACACACAGATTAAGTGTGTGTGTGTGTGTGTGTGTGTAATATGACCCAAAGGGTTAGATAATGACTGTAGCGTTAATTTTCCTCTATAATTCTTATTTTCTTCTTCTACCTATAAATTCTTCAAGAGACCGAGAGAGAGAAAGACCTGGGGGTTGATATCACGCCAGACCTGTCCCCTGGTGCTCATATCAAGAGGATAACAGCAGCAGCATATGCCAGGTTGGCTAACATAAGAACGACCTTTAGAAACTTGTGTAAGGAATCTTTCAGAACATTATATACCACATATGTCAGACCAATCCTGGAGTATGCGGCTCCAGCATGGAGTCCATATCTAGTCAAGCATAAGACTAAAATGGAAAAGGTTCAAAGGTTTGCCACCAGACTAGTACCCGAGCTGAGAGGTATGAGCTACGAGGAGAGACTACGGGAATTAAACCTCACTTCGTTGGAAGATAGAAGAGTTAGGGGGGACATGATCACCACATTCAAGATCCTCAAGGGAATTGACAGGGATGATGAAGACAGGCTGTTTAACACAAGGGGCACACGCACTAGGGGACACAGGTGGAAACTGAGTGCCCAAATGAGCCACAGAGATATTAGAAAGAACTTTTTTAGTGTCAGAGTGGTTGACAAATGGAATGCATTAGGAAGTGATGTGGTGGAGGCTGACTCCACATACAGTTTCAAGTGTATGGGACACTGACATCAGAAGGAAAACTAATTGTGGTCCTGGTAATTTACAACAATCCCCCCCTACCCCCCCCCCCCTCCACCAAACAACAGAAGACCCAGGCAGCAATATGATGACAACAACAAAGCATGCATAGAGCCATTGCAGAGAGCAGCAACAGCGGCACACAGAATGACAGCTAAACTTCTAGTCATGGGGACCTAAATCATGGAGAGATTGACTGGGACCCGAGAAATCCTCATGGTGAGGAAAACACGTGAAGAACGAAATTAGTGGAAGTTGTAGAAAGAAACTTCTTAACCCAAAATGTGAAGGAGGACACAAGAGCAAGGGGAGGAGATACACCAAGTCTACTGGAGTTGATCTTCACCCAGAATGAGGAAGACATTGAGAACTAAGAGCATGAAACACCACCAGGAGCAAGTGACCAGTGTGTCGTGGTGTTACACTACATGATGGACCTCACAACAGTGACCATAACACCAGGAGCAAGTGACCAGTGTGTCATGGTGTTACACTACATGATGGACCTCACAACAGTGACCATAACACCAGGAGTCAGGGAAGGGAGAGCAGACCATAAAGAGGAGACCACATGACAGTAAGAGAGTATCTGGAAAGTGTGCAATGGGAGGAGGAGCTTAGAGGGAAGATGGTCCAGGAAATGATGGACCAAGTAAAACTGAGGTTCATAGAGGCAGAAGAGAGAGTCATACACCATTAAGGGTAAAGAGTAGATGAACATATAACAACCTGTGGTTCAATAGACAGTGCCAGGAAGCAAGAGCAAGAAGCAGGAGGAAGTGAAGGAACTACATAAGACAAAGGCCAGAGGTAAACTGGCATAGATGCCACGGGGCCACGAATGACGACATAAACGTAAGAAGATTGGCAGAAAGAAACTATGAAAATGATGTTGTCTCCAAAGAGACAACCGAAACTCCTACATAGCCACACAAGAAGGAAAATGACAGTGAATGACCAAATGACCAGGTTACGAAAAAAGGAGGCAAGTATACAGAAAATGATAAAGAAATCTGTGAGGAGCTCAATGCCAGCTTCCATAGTGTTCACTACTGAGCCTGAACAGCTCTCAGAGCTAGATGAGGCAGCAGCCGCTGATGAACTAAAGGGAACTATCAGGGGAGAAAGCGCCAAGCCATCACGACTATATAGCACTGGGAAGGGGTCAGGATAAGGATTTGGAATGGGACGGAGGAAGGAATGGTGCCCAACCACTTGGATGGTCGGGGGTTGAACGCCGACCTGCATGAGGCGAGACCGTCGCTCTACCGTCCAGCCCAACTGGTTGGACCAGCCCCTGATGAGAAACTTCTAAATATTGAGGATAACAGCAGAGAAGGTAAGATTACAGCTATCATCACTGGATGTAACTAAAGCTACTGGGCCAGATAGAGTATCACCATAGATGTTAAAAGAAGCAGCACAGGCCCTCAGCATACCTCTAGTGCTAACCTATAATGAGTCACTTACACAGGGGAAATTGTCCAGCTGCTGGAAGAAGACAAATGTGGTGACCATCTACAAGAAAGGAGATAGAGAAGAGTCACTTAACTACAGACCAGTGTCACTCACAAGCTGTCACTCACAAGCTGTCACTCACAAGCTGTCACTCACAAGCTGTCACTCACAAGCTGTCACTCACAAGCAGCCCTTGCATAGTACTTGTAAGAATTACAAGGTGAAGACTAGTTGCACGCCTATCTTAAGGAGATTTACTTGAGATGATTTCGGGGCTTAGCGTCCCCGCGGCCCGGTCCTCGACCAGGCCTCCTTTTTATTACACACCTTCAGGACGGTTAAACGGGCTATCTAACTCCCAGTACCTAGGAGTTAGACAGCCCGTAGCAGCTGTCTAACTCCCTGGTACCTGTTACTGCTAGGTAACAGTGGCATCAGGGTGAAAGAAACTCTGCCCATTTGTTTCCGCCTCCATCGGTGATCGAACCTGGAACCTCAGGACTACGAATCCAAAGCGCTGTCCCCTGTCAGACACCCGGAGAAAGTGTAAGTAAGCAACAACACCACTTTAGAGCAGGGAGATCCTGCCTCACGAACCTCCTGGAGTTTTATGATAAGTTAACGACAATAAGGGAAGACAGAGAAGGCTGGGCAGATTGCATATTTCTGGACTGTAAAAAAGCCTTTGATACAACTACTAAACTTTGATTTTTAGTTGACAACTTTGATACAACTACTAAACAACTTAGATAAAACTAACGTATACTATACCACACTATAGGAGGTTACTATACAAAGTTGAGTGGCAGGCGGGAGTAGGCGGCAACGCATTAACATGGGTAAGGAATTACCTAACGGACAGGTGTCAGAGAGTGACAGTGAGGGGCGAGGAGTCGGACTGGCGGGCCTAACAAGCGGGGTGCCTCAAGGGTCGGTCCTGGGTTCCATACCATTCCTCATGTATGTAAATGACTTGACTGCAGGAGTTGAGTTTTTTATGTCAACGTTTGCAGCTGATGCAAAACTAATGAGGAGGCTTGATACAGATGAGGATTGTAGGATTCACCAGGATGACTTGAACAGGTTGCTCAGCTAGTCTAAGAAATGACTGCTAGAGTTCAAGACCAGTAAGTGTAAGGTGATGGAAATGGGATCAGGAGTCAGGAGACCGAAAGGCCGATACACGATAAAGGGAAACTATACCTCCCTATAACGTCTAGAGAAAGAGACCTGGGAGGAGTGGACATAACACCAAACTTAACTCCAGAGGCTCATATAAATAGAATAACAACAGCCGCATACTCTACTTTGGTAAAAGTCTGAACATCCTTCAGAAACCTTAATAAGGAGGCTTTTAGATCACTATATACCACTTATGTGAGGCCAGTCTTAGAGTATGCCGCACCATCCTGGAGCCCCAACTTAAAAAAAAACACATAAAGAAGCTCGAAAAGGCACAGACGTTTGCAACGAAATTCATCCCAGAAGTGCGAGGGTTGAGGTACGAAGACAGACTGAAGGAATTAAACCTGACGACGTTAGGCAGGAGGAGGGACAGAGGGGACATGATACAGACGTATACAATACTTAAAAGATTTGACAGGGTGTAAACAGAGGAATTGTTTATAATGAATGATAATAGAACAAGGGGGCACGGATGGAAGCTTGAGACTCAGATGTGTCATAGAGATGTTAGAAAGTTTTCCTTTAGCGTAAGGGAAGTGAGTCAGTGGAATGACCTAAAGGAGCAGGTTGTAGAGGTAAACTCCATTCATAACATTAAAAGCAGGTATGATAAGGAAATAGGCCCGGAGTCATTGTATCAGACAACCAACGGCTAGAAAAGCGGGATTCAAGAGCTAGAGCTCAATCCTGCAGGTACAAATAGGTGAGTATACACACACACACACACACACACACACACACACACACACACACACACACACACACACACACACACACACACACACACACACACATCATTAGCGGCATATGCTAGGTTAGCCAACATAAGAACTGTCTTTAGAAACTTGTGTAAGGAATCGTTCAGGACCCTGTATACCACTTATGTAAGACCAATCCTGGAGTATGCAGCTCCAGCCTGGAGTATATACCTAGTTAAACACAAGACAAAGTTAGAGAAGATCCAGCGGTATGCCACCAGGCTCGTCCCGGAACTAAGAGGAAAGAGCTATGAGGAAAGGCTAAAGGAGCTGAACCTCACATCACTGGAAAACAGAAGAGTAAGGGGAGACATGATAACCACCTACAAAATTCTCAAGGGAATTAACAGGGTGGACAAAGACAAACTCTTCAGTACGGGTGGGACACGAACAAGGGGACACAGATGGAAACTTAGTACCCAGATGAGCCACAGAGACGTTAGAAAGAATTTTTTCAGTGTCAGAGTAGTTAATAAATGGAATGCACTAGGAAGTGATGTGGTGGAGGCTGACTCCATACACAGTTTCAAATATGATAGAGCCCAGATAGATGTGATAGAGCCCAGTAGGCTCAGGAATCTGTACACCAGTTGATTGACAGTTGAGAGGTGGGACCAAAGAGCCAGAGCTCAACCCCCGTAAGCACAATTAGGTGAGTACACACACACACACACACACACACACACACACACACACACATATACACACGAGGCAGGGGGCCTCGTAGCCTGGTGGATAGCGCGCAGGATTCGTAATTCTGTGGCGCGGGTTCGATTCCCGCACGAGGCAGAAACAAATGGGCAAAGTTTCTTTCACCCTGAATGCCCCTGTTACCTAGCAGTAAATAGGTACCTGGGAGTTAGTCAGCTGTCACGGGCTGCTTCCTGGGGTGTGTGTGTGTGTGTGTGTGTGTGGTGTGGAAAAAAAAAAGTAGTTAGTAAACAGTTGATTGACAGTTGAGAGGCGGGCCGAAAGAGCAAAGCTCAACCCCCGTAAAAACACAACTAGTAACACACATACACACACACACACACACACACACACACACACACACACACATATATATATATATATATATATATATATATATATATATATATATATATATATATATATATATATATATATATATATATATATTAGCAGTACCCGGCCACACGTTGCTGTGGCTCAGAAACGCATGTGCGTTGCTGAGCCACAGCAACCTGAGCAACCTTCCCTTTCCCCCACTCCTCCTCACCATTCCCCCCTCACCCGTCTCCTTAGCCTCCCAACCATTCCCCACTCCACCATCCCCTTTTCCTTCCAATCATGCCCAACTCACCTGTCCCTTTGTCCTCCCCACCATTCTTCGTTCCCCCATCCCCTCATCCCAACCATCCCCCCATCCCCTCGTCCTTCCCCACCATTCCCCCCTCCCCCGTCCCCTCGTCATCCCCACCATTCCCCACTCCCTCGTCCAATACCTTTCCAAATGGTCTGATGTTCCCATCAGAAAAATTGGGAATATCAAGTGATCTAATGTTCCCATCACTGAAATATAAGAAAAACAGTTAAACAATGAAACGAAAATATGAAAAAAATTAATAAATAAACTATACTCACGAAATCAACGGGTATGGTAAACAACACAGCTCAATTCCAATACAATTCACACAAAATAATTAAATAAAAATGAAAAAAAATAAAAATCTATGAAAATTCAGTTTAGAAATGCAATCAGAAACATTGAAATGGAATTGTAACATATTTAGTATAGCATGTGTGTTGCTCTTACATGCAACAGATGGCGCTGTTTGTCAAGAAAAGCATAGTTTTACCTGTCACAGGTGTGGCATCTATACTTATAATTACGAAATGAACTGTATGGTAAACAACACAGCTCAATTCCAACACAATGTCACACAAAATTATTCAATAAAAAAATAAAATAAATCGAAATCTATGAAAATAAAATTTATCAACGCAATCGGAAACATTGAAATGGAATTCGCGACATATTTAGTATAGCGTGCATGTTGCTATTATGTGTAACAGATGGCGCTGTTTTTCAAAAACACATGTTGTTACCTGTCAGAGGAATGGCATCTATATAGTAGGTGTATAAAAACACGCGCCTATTTGAATGTAACGTTGTGTCAAAATTTCAAAGCAATCGGTAAAGAGGTTTTGAAGATTTCCCTCACATTGAAAAACACATGAAAAAAACAGGTTTTCAGAAAAAGCATTTTTTTTACTGTCACAGACGTGACATCTAGACAGTATGTATATAGAAACCTGCTCGGATGCGAGGGAACGTTGTATGAAAATTTCAAAGCAATCGGTGAAGAACTTTCGGAATTCAATTTCTTCCATTTCTTTCTTTCTTTATTATGCACCCCATACCCATCCCGTGGGCGGTGGTGTAAAGGATTACAGAAGCACACAATCGGCTCAGGAACTGAACCCTCTAGTTCGTTTAGCTAAGTAACTAACAATCTTTTGGCGCTAGTTACAAAATTATTAATGTTATATATACATGTACTCATACATACATGTACATATATATACGTATACATATATACATACACATACATATTTAATTACCCACACAAATACACACATCAATAATCTTTTGTGTCACAAGTGATTCAACAAGAGGCTCACAACAGTCACTATACAAGGCACTTTACATCTATAGTGAGTCACACAGTTACTAGTCTTGCTGCACACCCACCCAACTGGGCGGCAGCTTTACAGTCATGTGCTCCACACCCACCCAACTGGGCGGCAGCTTTACAGTCATGTGCTCCACACCCACCCAACTGGGCGGCAGCTTTACAGTCATGTGCTCCACACCCACCCAACTGGGCAGCAGCTTTACAGTCATGTGCTCCACACCCACCCAACTGGGCGGCAGCTTTACAGTCATGTGCTCCACACCCACCCAACTGGGCGGAAGCTTTACAGTCATGTGCTCCACACCCACCCAACTGGGCGGCAGCTTTACAGTCATGTGCTCCACACCCACCCAACTGGGCGGAAGCTTTACAGTCATGTGCTCCACACCCACCCAACTGGGCGGCAGCTTTACAGTCATGTGCTCCACACCCACCCAACTGGGCGGAAGCTTTACAGTCATGTGCTCCACACCCACCCAACTGGGCGGCAGCTTTACAGTCATGTGCATGCATTACCTACAGTAAGCAAATTTTGGATACTTCGCTAAGATTTCGGGCAGCACATCATTATGAATGAAGTACTTACACATTTCTTGGACACTATTGATGGTGTTATCTCTAAATTCCCCGATTTTTCCAAATTCCATTATATAATGACGCAAAGTATGCGAATAGTTCTGCTGACAAAGTTTACATTTAGTCAAATCTACATCAGCAGATGTTACAAATTCCCAGAGGTACTTGTAGCCGAGCCTACATATATATATATATATATATATATATATATATATATATATATATATATATATATATATATATATATATATGTCGTACCTAGTAGCCAGAATGCACTTCTCGGCCTACTATGCAAGGCCCGGTTTGCCTAATAGGCCGAGTAATTTTCTTTA
>NW_025567100.1:0-30000 GCF_020424385.1 Procambarus clarkii | reverse complement strand
TCACTGTTGGAGGTAATTCAAAAATCAATTCTCCAAAATTCATTTTTATTTCTAGTTTTTTTATTACTAGAAATAAAAATGAATTTTGGAGAATTGATACAGGAAAGACTGCTACCAATATATATATATATATATATATATATATATATATATATATATATATATATATATATATATATATATATATATATATATATATATATATATATATATATATATATATATGTACCATTTTCTAGTACAATAATTTTTGCCTTAGGTTGAGTATTCGTCAAAACGCGACGTAGATGGTATGCCAGTAAACCCCTGGAAGAATGGCCAACAGTTGGTATGGGACTCCACGTCCCATACCAACACCATACCAGGTGTATCAACCCTGGCTAACGCCTACATTGTCCAACAAATGGCAACTAAAGTTCAACCCGAATAAATGTTAGATAAGGTAACTAGGCGGTGGAAACAGGAGGCCAGACACAGGATACCATATAGCAGATGAAGTCCTTAATGAAACGGACAGAGAGAAAGATCTAGGAGCTGATATCACACCAAACCTGTCTCCTGAAGCCCACATAAAGAGAATAACGTCTGCGACATATGCGAGGCTGGCTAACATCAGAACAGCCTTCAGGAACCTGTGTAAGGAATCATTCAGAATCTTGTACAACACATATGTAAGACCAATCCTGAAGTATGCGGCCCCAGCATGGAGCCCGTACCTTGTCAAACACAAGACGAAGCTGGAAAAACTTCATAGATATGCCACTAGGCTAGTCCCAGAACTAAGAGGCATGAGATACGAGGAAAGGCTGTTTGAAATGCATCTTACGACACTGGAAGACAGAAGAGTAGGGAGAGACATGATCACTGCCCACAAAATTCTCAAAAGAATTGACAGGGTAGATAAGAATAAACAGTTTAATACGAGTGGTACGCGAACAATGGGACACAGGTCAATAATGTGAACCCAAATGGCCCATAGTCCCTATGGCTCTATGTTAGAAAGAACTTTTTCAGTGTCAGAGTAGTTAACAGATGGAATGCATTAGGCAGTGATGTGGTGGCAGCAGACTCCATACACAGTTTCACATCTTGATATGATAGAGCCCAGTAGGCTCAGGAATCTGAACACCAGTTGAATGACAGTTGAGAGGCGGGACGAAAGAGCCAGAACTCAACCCCCGCAAGCACAACTAGGTGAGTACAACTAGGTGAGTAGATTGAATTCACTGTTGCACAAGCAGGTGGCGCTGCCACCCACAGGGAAGCAGCCAAATCCCGTAAGTAGAGAGAACTGGATCACCACTACAATTTTGTCCCAATTGCTTCTGAGACACTCGGCTCCTGGGGTAAGAGTGCCACCAGTTTTGTGAAGGAACTGGGTTCTAGACTAATTGAAACAACAAGACACCCTAGAGCTTCCAGCTTCCTTTTTCAGCGTCTCAGCGTGGTGATACAGAAGGAAAATTCACACTGCATTCAGGGTTCCTGCCCGCCATCTGAGGAGCTGGAGGAACTCGACAACTTATGATAATCATCTTTATACCTTATATGTAACTCCTTTTTTGTAACAAAGTTTAAATAAAACAGATATATATATATATATATATATATATATATATATATATATATATATATATATATATATATATATATATATGTCGTACCTAGTAGCCAGAACGCACTTCTGAGCCTACTATGCAAGGCCCGATTTGCCTAATGAGCCAAGTTTTCATGAATTAATTGTTTTTCAACTACCTAACCTACCTAACCTAACCTAACCTAACTTTTTCGGCTACCTAACCTAACCTAACCTAACCTATAAAGATAGGTTAGGTTAGGTTAGGTAGGGTTGGTTGGGTTCAGTCATATATCTAAGCTAATTTTAACTCCAATAAAAAAAATGACCTCATACATAATGAAATGGGTAGCTTTATCATTTCATAAGAAAAAAATTAGAAAAAATATATTAATTCAGGAAAACTTGGCTTATTAGGCAAATTTGGCCTTGCATAGTAGGCTGAGAAGTGCGTTCTGGCTACTAGGTACGACATATATATATATATATATATATATATATATATATATATATATATATATATATATATGCACATATAGAGAGAGAAACAGAGAGGCAGGAACAAAATACGTGTGTGTGTGGTGGTTGAGCCCTGGAGACATTTAGTACCACTAATCAGGCTGTTTATATCTATCTCAGGCAATACTCCGTGGACGGACTGATAACATGAAATAATTGCGACCCACAGTCAGGTGGTTAACATATGTGCTGGGGATATGTGAGTGACACCAGCCTGGCCCACCACCTCACTACTCCTACACCTCTCACATAACACACAAAATCCCGTCTTCAAACGGCAAGGACAGAACCTCCTCGCTGACACCATTCTTGACAGGACAGAACCTCCTCGCTGACACCATTCTTGACAGGACAGAACCTCCTCGCTGACACCATTCTTGACAGGACAGAACCTCCTCGTTGACACCATTCTTGACAGGACAGAACCTCCTCGCTGACACCATTCTTGACAGGACAGAACCTGCTCGCTGACACCATTCTTAACAGGACAGAACCTGCTCGCTGACACCATTCTTGACAGGACAGAACCTGCTCGCTGACACCATTCTTGACAGGACAGAACCTGCTCGCTGACACCATTCTTAACAGGACAGAACCTGCTCGCTGACACCATACTTAACAGGACAGAACCTGCTCGCTGACACCATTCTTGACAGGACAGAACCTGCTCGCTGACACCATTCTTGACAGGACAGAACCTGCTCGCTGACACCATTCTTAACAGGACAGAACCTGCTCGCTGACACCATTCTTGACAGGACAGAACCTGCTCGCTGACACCATTCTTAACAGGACAGAACCTGCTCGCTGACACCATTCTTGACAGGACAGAACCTGCTCGCTGACACCATTCTTGACAGTGTTGACGGCGCTCCGCCTATTGGTCGGGGGCTATTATAGAGAACAGCACAATATTGTTTGTAATAACCAGGACACTTGACACTCTTGACCTGACCTTAAGATAGTCACTGACCGGAGTTGTTGTCTTAGATGTAGTTACAAGGAACGAAGTGTCCATCTAGCACGGACTTATAGTGAGCCCGTAAACAGTGATGTAAAGTGTCTGACCTTAAATGTCACCAGTAACGTTATCCACCTGACCTTAAATATCACCAGTAACGTTATCCACCTGACCTTAAATATCACCAGTAACGTTATCCACCTGACCTTAAATATCACCAGTAACGTTATCCACCTGACCTTAAATATCACCAGTAACGTTATCCACCTGACCTTAAATATCACCAGTAACGTTATCCACCTGACCTTAAATATCACCAGTAACGTTATCCACCTGACCTTAAATATCACCAGTAACGTTATCCACCTGACCTTAAATATCACCAGTAACGTTATCCACCTGACCTTAAATATCACCAGTAACGTTATCCACCTGACCTTAAATATCACCAGTAACGTTATCCACCTGACCTTAAATATCACCAGTAACGTTATCCACCTGACCTTAAATATCACCAGTAAAGTTATCCACCTGACCTTAAATATCACCAGTAACGTTATCCACCTGACCTTAAATATCACCAGTAAAGTTATCCACCTGACCTTAAATATCACCAGTAAAGTTATCCACCTGACCTTAAATATCACCAGTAACGTTATCCACCTGACCTTAAATATCACCAGTAAAGTTATCCACCTGACCATAAATATCACCAGTAAAGTTATCCACCTGACCTTAAATATCACCAGTAACGTTATCCACCTGACCTTAAATATCACCAGTAACGTTATCCACCTGACCATAAATATCACCAGTAAAGTTATCCACCTGACCTTAAATATCACCAGTAACGTTATCCACCTGACCTTAAATATCACCAGTAACGTTATCCACCTGACCTTAAATATCACCAGTAACGTTATCCACCTGACCTTAAATATCACCAGTAACGTTATCCACCTGACCATAAATATCACCAGTAAAGTTATCCACCTGACCTTAAATATCACCAGTAACGTTATCCACCTGACCTTAAATATCACCAGTAACGTTATCCACCTGACCATAAATATCGGCAGCCGTTCAGATGGTGAAGGAGCCGCCTGGGACCAGTGGACCTTGGGGTGCCTCGCCTCCATACACCGACAGTTCTCACTACAAATGTTGTGGGAAGGTCGGCTGTGTGTGTGTGTGTGTGTGTGTGTGTGTGTGTGTGTGTGTGTGTGTGTGTGTGTGTGTGTGTGTGTGTGTGTGTGTGTGTGTGTGTGTGTGTGTGTGTGTGTGTGTGTGTGTGTGTGTGTGTGTGTGTGTGTGTGTGTGTGTGTGTGTGTGTGTGTGTGTGTGTGTGTGTGTGTGTGTGTGTGTGTGTGTGTGTGTGTGTGTGTGTGAGCGTGGCGGCCAGGGGAGGGCGGCCCGCGCTGGGGAGAGGCGCAGCGCACCGGAGGTCTCCTTATGACTTGTGGAGCCTTGATTGGTATTCGGGCGCGGGCCGTATGTATAGATCATGTCTCCCCTCAACCAGCAGTGTCCTGTACACGCTCCTGCTCTCATTCACCCCACCCGCACACACCCACCCACACCCTCGCCCGCACACACCCACACACACCCTCGCCCGCACACACCCACCCACACCCTCGCCCGCACACACCCACCCACACCCTCGCCGGCACACACCCACCCACACCCTCGCCCGCACACACCCACCCACACCCTCGCCGGCACACACCCACCCACACCCTCGCCCGCACACACCCACACACACCCTCGCCCGTACACACCCACCCACACCCTCGCCCGCACACACCCACCCACACCCTCGCCCGCACACACCCACCCACACCCACGCCCGCACACACCCACCCACACCCTCGCCCGCACACACCCACCCACACCCTCGCCCGCACACACCCACCCACACCCTCGCCCGCACACACCCACCCACACCCTCGCCCGCACACACCCACACACACACTCGCCCGCACACACACTCACCACAACGCACCAAGAGGCCCGGGTAACTGCGTATGATCGACGGGATGGAGCGTCCCCCCCCCCCCCGCCGAGGACAGACGACACGTCAGTAACAATCAACAATCACAGCTCTTCCCCCACAATCACCAATATTCATCACTCTTAATTATGAACCAGAAACCGCAGGTAAAACGCGAAAACCAACTCCGCCAATTTCCGTGATTTGGAGCGGACTGTCCGGTGGTGGAGGCCTGGAGAACACTGTATGATCCACGCCGATGGGTGGAGGCCTGGAGAACACTGTATGATCCACGCCGGTGGTGGAGGCCAGGAGAACACTGTATGATCCACGCCGATGGGTGGAGGCCAGGAGAACACTGTATGATCCACGCCGGTGGTGGAGGTCAGGAGAACACTGTATGATCCACGCCGATGGTGGAGGCCAGGAGAACACTATGATCCACGCCGGTGGTGGAGGCCAGGAGAACACTGTATGATCCACGCCGATGGTGGAGGCCAGGAGAACACTGTATGATCCACGCCGGTGGTGGAGGCCAGGAGAACACTGTATGATCCACGCCGGTGGTGGAGGCCTGGAGAACACTGTATGATCCACGCCGATGGTGGAGGCCAGGAGAACACTGTATGATCCACGCCGGTGGTGGAGGTCAGGAGGACACTGTATGATCCACGCCGGTGGTGGAGGCCAGGAGAACACTGTATGATCCACGCCGGTGGTGGAGGCCAGGAGAACACTGATCCACGCCGGTGGTGGAGGCCTGGAGAACACTGTATGATCCACGCCGATGGTGGAGGCCAGGAGAACACTGTATGATCCACGCCGGTGGTGGAGGTCAGGAGGACACTGTATGATCCACGCCGGTGGTGGAGGCCTGGATAACACTGTATGATCCACGCCGATGGTGGAGGCCAGGAGAACACTGTATGATCCACGCCGGTGGTGGAGGTCAGGAGGACACTGTATGATCCACGCCGGTGGTGGAGGTCAGGAGGACACTGTATGATCCACGCCGGTGGTGGAGGTCAGGAGGACACTGTATGATCCACGCCGGTGGTGGAGGCCTGGATAACACTGTATGATCCACGCCGGTGGTGGAGGCCAGGAGAACACTGTATGATCCACGCCGGTGGTGGAGGTCAGGAGGACACTGTATGATCCACGCCGGTGGTGGAGGTCAGGAGGACACTGTATGATCCACGCCGGTGGTGGAGGCCTGGATAACACTGTATGATCCACGCCGGTGGTGGAGGCCAGGAGAACACTGTATGATCCACGCCGGTGGTGGAGGCAGCTGGACTTACAGTAGTGCACCAGGCAGCTGGACTTACAGTAGTGCAGCAGGCAGCTGGACTTACAGTAGTGCACCAGGCAGCTGGACTTACAGTAGTGCACCAGGCAGCTGGACTTACAGTAGTGCACCAGGCAGCTGGACTTACAGTAGTGCAGCAGGCAGCTGGACTTACAGTAGTGCAGCAGGCAGCTGGACTTACAGTAGTGCACCAGGCAGCTGGACTTACAGTAGTGCACCAGGCAGCTGGACTTACAGTAGTGCACCAGGCAGCTGGACTTACAGTAGTGCACCAGGCAGCTGGACTTACAGTAGTGCAGCAGGCAGCTGGACTTACAGTAGTGCAGCAGGCAGCTGGACTTACAGTAGTGCAGCAGGCAGCTGGACTTACAGTAGTGCACCAGGCAGCTGGACTTACAGTAGTGCACCAGGCAGCTGGACTTACTGTAGTGCACCAGGCAGCTGGACTTACAGTAGTGCACCAGGCAGCTGGACTTACAGTAGTGCACCAGGCAGCTGGACTTACAGTAGTGCACCAGGCAGCTGGACTTACAGTAGTGCACCAGGCAGCTGGACTTACAGTAGTGCACCAGGCAGCTGGACTTACAGTAGTGCACCAGCCAGCTGGAAGTCACCAAAACATCGGGTTAATGGTACTATGTGGCGGCGACGGACCAATTATTATGGACAATTCCCTTAGACTTTACCACGTGGCTCGCTGCTTACGATCTGGTTGAAGTCTCCAAGTGCTACCGCTATTTAGACCAGCTCTCATCTCTCACTTCCCAGGCTTCATTAGGCATTCACCCTCTCTTGTTCAACACGGTTGTCTTTAATTACTGAACACTCAGTTGCCATGGTAAATGCTGCTACTTTGATGAGCATTAAGGAGGCTTCAAGTGTGAGAGTTTATGAAGACAGTATTGCAGTGTAGTGAGCCATGTGGTGGGTGTGGTGAGGGGCGGACGGTCACCGCCACACCTCACCTGGGTATCTACACACCTGCCTACACCCTCCCTACCACCTGTTTATGTAATCAAACTGAAAACATCGTCTTAGGAGCTGGATTTTATCACGAAAGTTTAAAGCGGACTTATCTGTGTGAGTGATCTGCGACTTATGTGGACACGTTGGCGAGAAGCCTAAAGGAGTTGACGAAGGTGGAGGCTAGTGAGGGAGAGGGAGAGGGAGAGGGAGGAGGTGAGGGAGAGGGAGAGGGAGAGGGAGAGGGAGAGGGAGAGGGTGAGGGAGAGGGAGAGGGAGAGGGTGAGGGAGAGGGAGAGGGGGAGAGGGGAGAGGGTGAGGAGAGGGAGGGAGAGGGAGAGGGTGAGGGAGAGGGAGAGGGAGAGGGAGAGGGTGAGGGAGAGGGAGAGGGAGAGAGGGGTGAGAGGGAGAGGGAGAGGGAGAGGGGGGAGGTGTAAACACAGGAAAGGGAGGAAGACAAGTAGTGAAGGCATTAGTGAGGGAGAGATAGGGGGAAGAGAGTCAGGTGTAGAGGCGTGCAAGGTCATAGCCACATAGAGCGTGCCAGCGGCTCTTATAGAGCACATGTCAACACCGCACTCTATCAACACAACCAGCCACCTTCATAATCATGATCCACATTACAGAAATACTGTAACAAAGGTGCATTTCAACATATAAATGACTACAGCATTGGCCTGCCCGCCAACCTGCAGCATGCGTCAGTTGGCGTCGCGGAGGTAGAGAGACGCAGCCCACACCGCTAAAACAGCACCGGTAACGAGGGTTAAAACACCTAACGCCTCGACTAATTGTGTGGCAACGTACACAAACACACAGGCGATAAATTCAGCGTGCCGGCGCTGTGTTTGGAATGGATTTTAAACAAACAGGGCGCGCTTTATCAAGTAATTAATGAAGAGGACGACGCAAAAAACAAGAGAGCCGAGCGTAATCGCATATTGTATGTAAAAGCACCTTTTCATATTTGGTTAACGGGGTTTCATGTGTGTGTGTGTGTACTCACCTAGTTGTGCTTGCGGGGGTTGAGCTCTAGCTCTTTGGTCCCGCCTCTCAACTGTCAATCAACTGGTGTACAGATTCCTGAGCCTACTGGACTCTATCATATCTACAATTGAAGCTGTGTATGGAGTCAGCCTCCACCACATCACTGCCTAATGCATTCTATTTGTCTACTACTCTAACACTGAAAAAGTTCTTTCTAACGTCCCTGTGGCTCATTTGGGCACTCAATTTCCACCTGTGTCCCCTAGTACGTGTGCCCCTTGTGTTAAATAGTCCCTTATGAATGTGTGTGTATGTGTGAAGGACACCTTCACGGTGTCGGTAAGGTGTGTACACCTGTGTGCATCCTTGTGAAGGATGTGTGTGCGTGCGTGGGTGCGTGGGTGCGTGCGTGTACAACCCACACACCCATATATCCTATGTAATCAATGCATCTTTCTCCATTATACTCAGAGACCCACATCACCCACAGTGGTCGTACGCCCTCACCCCTCACTCCCACACTCCCACACTCCCACACCCCCCACACTCCCACACCCCCCACACCAACACCCCACACCCCCACCCCCACACCCCCACCCCCACACGTAACAAACACCAATTTAGCCCGGTCTGAGCGGAAGCTCCATTTTCTGCAAGTCACTCTATTAACATGATAAATTACTGGGTGATAAAGGGGGGAGGGGAGGGAGCCCCGGGACACGCCGGGGAGTTCATCATACTCAAACACACATCACCAAAGGATAGTTCTAGTCTTTTTTCACTTGTAATTACTGCCAGGTAAAAGGCTTTATTTGTTTACTAGTAAGGCAGTCCTCTCTGATCTCGCATCTTCATATTAGGCTTACAAGGCTTGGAGGAAGGTAATTATCAGGGGAAAGTGCCAGGCCATAACGACTATATAGCATTGGGAAGGGGTCAGGATAAGGATTTGGGATGGGACGGAGGGAAAGGAATGGTGCCCAACCACTTGGACGGTCGGGGATTGAACGCCGACCTGCATGAAGCGAGACCATCGCTCTACCGTCCAGCACAAGTGTTTTAAATGGTCTTACTCTATTGATGTATTACCATATGTGAGGGTGTTAGTACAGGTTAATGATGTGTTGATGTTAAGGAACTGGGAACATGAGGAACATGACTATTACTTAACTACTCTCTCCTGAGAGTAGTTAAGACTGGTGAGTACGGTCCACCACTGGTGAGTGCGGTCCACCACTGGTGAGTGCGGTCCACCACTGGTGAGTGCGTTCCACCACTGGTGAGTGCGTTCCACCACTGGTGAGTGCGGTCCACCACTGGTGAGTGCGGTCCACCACTGGTGAGTGCGGTCCACCACTGGTGAGTGCGTTCCACCACTGGTGAGTGCGTTCCACCACTGGTGAGTGCGGTCCACCACTGGTGAGTGCGGTCCACCACTGGTGAGTGCGGTCCACCACTGGTGAGTGAGCCACACATCCTCACTCGGGTAATGTCAGCCACAAAATAATACTGCAAATTCATTTTTATAAAAACATTTTGTTTGAAGCAATATTTTAGGAACGTTAAGCAACGTTGATAATGTACAAGGCTGCCTGTATACTCAGGTGAGTCAGGGTGAGTATGGTAAGAGGCAGCCTGTATACTCAGGTGAGTCAGGGTGAGTATGGTAAGAGGCAGCCTGTATACTCAGGTGAGTCAGGGTGAGTATGGTAAGAGGCAGCCTGTATACTCAGGTGAGTCAGGGTGAGTATGGTAAGAGGCAGCCTGTATACTCAGGTGAGTCAGGGTGAGTATGGTAAGAGGCAGCCTGTATACTCAGGTGAGTCAGGGTGAGTATGGTAAGAGGCTGCCTGTATACTCAGGTGAGTCAGGGTGAGTATGGAAGAGGCAGCCTGTATAATCAGGTGAGTCAGGGTGAGTATGGAAGAGGCAGCCTGTATAATCAGGTGAGTCAGGGTGAGTATGGAAGAGGCAACCTGTATAATCAGGTGAGTCAGGGTGAGTATATTGACAGACAGGATAACATGGCCAGCATAGGGGACGTTGGCAAATATAAGACCATCGTTTAGACATTCTTAGTCTAAGAACTAACAGGTAAGGTGGCAGAGCTAAGAGGGTTAAGCTACGGAGACAGGCTAATGGTAAGAAATCTCACAACCCTAGAGGATAGAAGGAACAGAGGAGATATGATCACAACATACAAGATACTGAGGGGAATAGATCAGAAGGACAAGGATAGTCTCTTATGATCCAGAGAATGGCGGACAAGAGGACCCTGCAATAAGGTGCAGCCGCATATGAGCCGAAGGGATGTTACAAGTACCGGTACCCTGTACGGGAGGTCAACAAGTACCGGTACCCTGTACGGGGGGGTACACAAGTACCGGTACCCTGTACGGGGGGTCAACAAGTACCGGTACCCTGTACGGGAGGTTAACAAGTACCGGTACCTGTACGGGAGGTTAACAAGTACCGGTACCCTGTACGGGAGGTTAACAAGTACCGGTACCCTGTACGGGAGGTCAACAAGTACCGGTACCCTGTACGGGAGGTCAACAAGTATCGGTACCCTGTACGGGAGGTCAACAAGTACCGGTACCCTGTACGGGAGGTCAACAAGTACCGGTACCCTGTACGGGGGGTCAACAAGTACTGGTACCCTGTACGGGAGGTCAACAAGTACCGGTACCCTGTACGGGAGGTCAACAAGTACCGGTACCCTGTACGGGAGGTCAACAAGTACCGGTACCCTGTACGGAAGGTCAACAAGTATCGGTACCCTGTACGGGAGGTCAACAAGTACCGGTACCCTGTACGGGAGGTCAACAAGTACCGGTACCCTGTACGGGAGGTCAACAAGTATCGGTACCCTGTACGGGAGGTCAACAAGTATCGGTACCCTGTACGGGAGGTCAACAAGTACCGGTACCCTGTACGGGAGGTCAACAAGTACCGGTACCCTGTACGGGGGGGTACACAAGTACCGGTACCCTGTACGGGAGGTCAACAAGTATCGGTACCCTGTACGGGAGGTCAACAAGTATCGGTACCCTGTACGGGAGGTCAACAAGTACCGGTACCCTGTACGGGGGGGTACACAAGTACCGGTACCCTGTACGGGAGGTCAACAAGTATCGGTACCCTGTACGGGAGGTCAACAAGTACCGGTACCCTGTACGGGAGGTCAACAAGTACCGGTACCCTGTACGGGAGGTCAACAAGTATCGGTACCCTGTACGGGAGGTCAACAAGTACCGGTACCCTGTACGGGAGGTCAACAAGTACCGGTACCCTGTACGGGAGGTCAACAAGTACCGGTACCCTGTACGGGAGGTCAACAAGTGGCATGCTATAGCAGCAGAAGTTGTGGAAGCCTCCTCCATCCACCACTTTAAGGTCACAAGCGACCAAGAACAGTAAAGTCATAAAGTCCACGGACTGTTGTGTCTCTTTATTGTGAGGCCCAGGTGCCCGGCTGAGGCGGGGGGGGGGGTCATGGACTACAACCTCACTTCCCCCGGAGTCCCTGACAGGTTAGTACCTTGGTACCACCACCTTGGTACCACCACCTTGGTACCACCACCTTGGTACCACCACCTTGGTACCACCACCTTGGTACCGCCACTTTGGTACCACCACTTTGGTACCACCACCTTGGTACCACCACCTTGGTACCACCACCTTGGTACCACCACCTTTGTACCGCCACTTTGGTACCACCACCTTGGTACCGCCACCTTGGTACCGCCACCTTGGTACCACCACCTTGGTACCACCACCTTGGTACTACCACCTTGGTACTACCACCTTGGTACCACCACCTTGGTACCGCCACCTTGGTACTACCACCTTGGTACCACCACCTTGGTACCGCCACCTTGGTACCACCACCTTGGTACTACCACCTTGGTACCGCCACCTTGGTACCACCACCTTGGTACTACCACCTTGGTACCGCCACCTTGGTACCACCACCTTGGTACCACCACCTTGGTACCACCACCTTGGTACCGCCACCTTGGGACCGCCACCTTGGTACCACCACCTTGGTACCACCACCTTGGTACCACCACCTTGATACCGCCACCTTGGTACCGCCACCTTGGTACCACCACCTTGGTACCACCCCCTTGGTACCACCACCTTGGTACCACCACCTTGGTACCACCACCTTGGTACCACCACCTTGGTACCACCACCTTGGTACCGCCACCTTGGTACCACCACCTTGGTACCACCACCTTGGTACTACCACCTTGGTACTACCACCTTGGTACCACCACCTTGGTACCACCACCTTGGTACTACCACCTTGGTACCACCACCTTGGTACCGCCACCTTGGTACTACCACCTTGGTACCACCACCTTGGTACTGCCACCTTGGTACCACCACCTTGGTACTACCACCTTGGTACCGCCACCTTGGTACCACCACCTTGGTACCACCACCTTGGTACTACCACCTTGGTACCACCACCTTGGTACCGCCACCTTGGTACCACCACCTTGGTACCGCCACTTTGGTACCACCACCTTGGTACCACCACCTTGGTACCACCACCTTGGTACCACCACCTTGGTACCACCACCTTGGTACCGCCACCTTGGTACCACCACCTTGGTACCACCACCTTGGTACCGCCACCTTGGTACCGCCACCTTGGTACCACCACCTTGGTACCACCACCTTGGTACCACCACCTTGGTACCACCACCTTGGTACCGCCACTTTGGTACCACCACCTTGGTACCACCACCTTGGTACCACCACCTTGGTACCGCCACCTTGGTACCACCACCTTGGTACCACCACCTTGGTACCGCCACCTTGGTACCACCACCTTGGTACCACCACCTTGGTACCACCCCCTTGGTACCACCACCTTGGTACCACCACCTTGGTACCACCCCCTTGGTACTACCACCTTGGTACCACCACCTTGGTACCACCACCTTGGTACCACCACCTTGGTACCACCACCATGAATCACTCCACTATTCGTGGGAGTCTAAAATACTTACAAAATTGGCGAAATACTTTGGGGAAACTGGCCGTACACTGAATGACAGACTTAAAGAGCACAAGAGAAGTGTTATGTCTGCAGACACTAACAATGTTCTCTTCTGCCATGTGAGGGATTCTAATCATCCCATTGATTGGTCTTCCTCCAAAATAATCTTTCCTGCCTCTACTCTACACAGACGCCGTCTTGTAGAATCGGCTCTTATTAACAATGTACCCAACATGAACTTGAGTCCTGGCTTTGTTGCTGTGGACTCTTCCCTTTCACAATATATACTCAAATGCTCTAATCTTTCTAACAAACGTGACTTAACATAAGCTTTCCCCCTTCCATTTCTTTCTTTCTCTTTCCCTTTCTTTCTCTCTTCTCCCTTTTTCTGTTCCTTGTCTTCTCCTACGCTCCCTTGCTATCCTCTTCTTATTCCTATTACTATCTCCTTCGGTGGTTATAATAGGAGCTGCCTCGTATGGGCCAATAGGCCTGCTGCAGTTCTCATTACTACTATCCCCTACACCTTACTTTCCTCCTCAGCTCTCTCTTGCCTATTTAATGCCTGTCCCTACCTCCCCATCACAATCGACTTGAGAATGGTCCAAGACGGACCGAAACGTCGTCGTCCCTTCAATTTCTAGTGTGTGGTCTGGTCAACATACTTACAAAATTAATAAAAATGTTAATAATTGTTAGAAATATTAATTTGCATTTTTTTAATCTTTTGTTTTTCTTTAATTTGTTTCTTGGTATTTGAGGCTTAAGCTGAAGTATGACTAGAGGCGCGCCCTCACAACTACCCCTGTATGAGGCCTTATGAGGCCACAACTACCCCTGTATGAGGCCTTATGAGGCCACAACTACCACTGTATGAGGCCTTATGAGGCCACAACTACCACTGTATGAGGCCTTATGAGGCCACAACTACCCCTGTATGAGGCCACAACTACCCCTGTATGAGGCCTTATGAGGCCACAACTACCCCTGTATGAGGCCTTATGAGGCCACAACTACCCCTGTATGAGGCCTTATGAGGCCACAACTACCCCTGTATGAGGCCTTATGAGGCCACAACTACCCCTGTATGAGGCCTTATGAGGCCACAACTACCCCTGTATGAGGCCTTATGAGGCCACAACTACCCCTGTATGAGGCCTTATGAGGCCACAACTACCCCTGTATGAGGCCTTATGAGGCCACAACTACCCCTGTATGAGGCCTTATGAGGCCACAACTACCCCTGTATGAGGCCTTATGAGGCCACAACTACCACTGTATGAGGCCTTATGAGGCCACAACTACCCCTGTATGAGGTCACAACTACCACTGTATGAGGCCTTATGAGGCCACAACTACCCCTGTATGAGGCCTTATGAGGCCACAACTACCACTGTATGAGGCCTTATGAGGCCACAACTACCCCTGTATGAGGTCACAACTACCACTGTATGAGGCCACAACTACCACTGTATGAGGTCACAACTACCACTGTATGAGGCCACAACTACCACTGTATGAGGCCACAACTACCACTGTATGAGGCCACAACTACCACTGTATGAGGCCACAACTACCCCTGTATGAGGTCACAACTACCACTGTATGAGGCCACAACTACCACTGTATGAGGCCACAACTACCACTGTATGAGGCCACAACTACCCCTGTATGAGGTCATAACTACCACTGTATGAGGCCTTATGAGGCCACAACTACCACTGTATGAGGCCACAACTACCACTGTATGAGGCCACAACTACCACTGTATGAGGTCACAACTACCACTGTATGAGGTCACAACTACCACTGTATGAGGCCACAACTACCACTGTATGAGGCCACAACTACCACTGTATGAGGCCACAACTACCACTGTATGAGGCCACAACTACCACTGTATGAGGTCACAACTACCACTGTATGAGGTCACAACTACCACTGTATGAGGCCACAACTACCACTGTATGAGGTCATAACTACCACTGTATGAGGCCTTATGAGGCCACAACTACCACTGTATGAGGCCACAACTACCACTGTATGAGGCCACAACTACCACTGTATGAGGCCACAACTACCACTGTATGAGGCCACAACTACCACTGTGTGAGGTCACAACTACCACTGTATGAGGCCACAACTACCACTGTATGAGGCCACAACTACCACTGTATGAGGCCACAACTACCACTGTATGAGGCCACAACTACCATTGTATGAGGCCACAACTACCACTGTATGAGGCCACAACTACCACTGTATGAGGCCACAACTACCACTGTATGAGGCCACAACTACCACTGTATGAGACCACAACTACCACTGTATGAGGCCACAACTACCACTGTATGAGGCCACAACTACCACTGTATGTGGCCACAACTACCACTGTATGAGGCCTTATGAGGCCACAACTACCACTGTATGAGGCCACAACTACCACTGTATGAGGCCTTATGAGGCCACAACTACCACTGTATGAGGCCACAACTACCACTGTATGAGGCCACAACTACCACTGTATGAGGCCACAACTACCACTGTATGAGGCCACAACTACCACTGTATGAGGCCACAACTACCACTGTATGAGGCCACAACTACCACTGTATGAGGCCACAACTACCACTGTATGAGGCCTTATGAGGCCACAACTACCACTGTATGAGGCCACAACTACCACTGTATGAGGCCACAACTACCACTGTATGAGGCCACAACTACCACTGTATGAGGCCACAACTACCACTGTATGAGGCCACAACTACCACTGTATGAGGCCGCAACTACCACTGTATGAGACCACAACTACCACTGTATGAGGCCACAACTACCACTGTATGAGGCCACAACTTCCACTGTGTGAGGCCACAACTACCACTGTATGAGGCCACAACTACCACTGTATGAGACCACAACTACCACTGTGTGAGGCCACAACTACCACTGTATGAGGCCACAACTACCACTGTATGAGGCCACAACTACCACTGTGTGAGGCCACAACTACCACTGTATGAGGCCACAACTACCACTGTATGAGGCCACAACTACCACTGTGTGAGGCCACAACTACCACTGTATGAGGCCACAACTACCACTGTATGAGACCACAACTACCACTGTGTGAGGCCACAACTACCACTGTATGAGGCCACAACTACCACTGTATGAGGCCACAACTACCACTGTGTGAGGCCACAACTACCACTGTATGAGGCCACAACTACCACTGTATGAGGCCACAACTACCACTGTAAGAGGCCACAACTACCACTGTATGAGGCCACAACTACCACTGTATGAGGCCACAACTACCACTGTATGAGACCACAACTACCACTGTATGAGGCCACAACTACCACTGTATGAGGCCACAACTACCACTGTATGAGGCCACAACTACCACTGTATGAGGCCTTATGAGGCCACAACTACCACTGTATGAGGCCACAACTACCACTGTATGAGACCACAACTACCACTGTATGAGGCCACAACTACCACTGTATGAGGCCACAACTACCACTGTGTGAGGCCACAACTACCACTGTATGAGGCCACAACTACCACTGTATGAGGCCACAACTACCACTGTATGAGGCCACAACTACCACTGTATGAGGCCACAACTACCACTGTGTGAGGCCACAACTACCACTGTGTGAGGCCACAACTACCACTGTATGAGGCCACAACTACCACTGTATGAGGTCACAACTACCACTGTATGAGGCCACAACTACCACTGTATGAGGCCACAACTACCACTGTGTGAGGCCACAACTACCACTGTGTGAGGTCACAACTACCACTGTATGAGGCCACAACTACCACTGTATGAGGCCACAACTACCACTGTATGAGGCCACAACTACCACTGTGTGAGGCCACAACTACCACTGTGTGAGGCCACAACTACCACTGTATGAGGCCACAACTACCACTGTGTGAGGCCACAACTACCACTGTGTGAGGCCACAACTACCACTGTGTGAGGCCACAACTACCACTGTGTGAGGCCACAACTACCACTGTGTGAGGCCACAACTAAATCTCATCTTTTGACAAATTAACTTTGAAACATTTTGTTTCCTTAAGAAAATGTTAATGTTAGAAGTCGAGAAATATATTAATAATCTTTATTATTTCATAAATGATACGAATAATTAACCCATCCTCCTGTTTAGATAGTACTTATTGTGACTGTGTGCACCATAGTACTCCTTGTGACTGTGTGCACCATAGTACTTCTTGTGACTGTGCACCATAGTACTTCTTGTGACTGTGTGCACCATAGTACTTCTTGCGACTGTGTGCACCATAGTACTTCTTGCGACTGTGTGCACCATAGTACAAACATTGCAGAACTAAGCAACTAGATACTATAAGCAACTTTGTATTAATTACATTATACAGTCCGACAAAATTAAGGTAAACAACAAACAGAGATATACCCAGGCCTGGTATACCACACACATACGCACTATATTAGGCCTCACATAGCGCATATTAGGCCTGGGAAGGTGAGGTTAGGTTAGTTTTAAGCTTCGCAACTTTAGTAGAAAATTTGCTTGTCCGATTCAATAGTACCGATTTCTACTTTCTAATTGCGTTGTATGTCGGTATATGTACTATGGTGGTCCTCATCCTTCCCATAAGTATTATGGAAACAGCGTCTCAAGATCTATACAATTCTTCCTTTTTTTCTCAGAATAAATATATTATGTGTTGAGTTCCTAAACAATCTAACGAGGGAATTATTTACGGCAAGTTTAGCAACGGTGGTTAACAGTACGAGGTTGTTCGAGTTTAACAGATATGTTTATTTGTGTCATTGTTTGCTTGTGTCATTGTTTTCTTGTGTCATTGTTTGCTTGTGTCATTGTTTGCTTGTGTCATTGTTTGCTTGTGTCATTGTTTGCTTGTGTCATTGTTTGCTTGTGTCATTGTTTGCTTGTGTCATTGTTTTCTTGTGTCATTGTTTGCTTGTGTCATTGTTTTCTTGTGTCATTGTTTTCTTGTGTCATTGTTTTCTTGTGTCATTGTTTGCTTGTGTCATTGTTTGCTTGTGTCATTGTTTTCTTGTGTCATTGTTTTCTTGTGTGATATTTTCCTTGCATGATTGTTTTCATGTGATTGTTTTCTTGCCTCATTGTTATATTTTGACATTGTTTTCTTGTGATTGTTTCTAGTGCGATTGTGACTGCATTCTTTCGTGATTAATATCTATATTATAATAAACACATCGGCCACACAATAAGACTATACCACAATAACACAATCAGCAGTACTACCACACAATAACACAATCAGCAGTACTACCACACAATAACACAATCCGCAGTACTACCACACAATAACACAATCCGCAGTACTACCACACAATAACACAATCTGCAGTACTACCACACAATAACACAATCTGCAGTACTACCACACAATAACACAATCCGCAGTACTACCACACAATAACACAATCCGCAGTACTACCACACAATAACACAATCAGCAGTACTACCACACAATAACACAATCAGCAGTACTACCACACAATAACACAATCCGCAGTACTACCACACAATAACACAATCTGCAGTACTACCACACAATAACAATCGCACAAAGAAACCATCACACTAGCAGACAATCAGGCAAGAATACAATCACTCAAGACTGCACATCGCTAAAGGCCCGCCAATATTCAGCCACAGTATAAACCCGGTGACCGCTTTGCACAGTGTTGCACAGTGTTGCGCAGTGTTGCACAGTGTTGCACAGTGTTGCGCAGTGTTGCGCAGTGTTGCACAGTGTTGCGCAGTGTTGCGCAGTGTTGCACAGTGTTGCACAGTGTTGCACAGTGTTGCACAGTGTTGCACAGTGTTGCGCAGTGTTGCACAGTGTTGCGCAGTGTTGCGCAGTGTTGCACAGTGTTGCACAGTGTTACACAGTGTTACACAGTGTTGCACAGCGTTACACAGTGTTGCACAGTGTTGCACAGTGTTGCACAGTGTTGCACAGTGTTGTGCAGTGTTGCACAGTGTTGCGCAGTGTTGCACAGTGTTGCACAGTGTTGCGCAGTGTTACAGAGTGTTGTGCAGTGTTACACAGTGTTGCACAGTGTTGCACAGTGTTACACAGTGTTGCGCAGTGTTGCACAGTGTTACACAGTGTTGCACAGTGTTGCACAGTGTTACACAGTGTTGCGCAGTGTTGCACAGTGTTACACAGTGTTGCACAGTGTTGCGCAGTGTTACAGAGTGTTGTGCAGTGTTACACAGTGTTGCACAGTGTTGCACAGTGTTACAGTGTTGCGCAGTGTTGCACAGTGTTACACAGTGTTGCACAGTGTTGCACAGTGTTACACAGTGTTGCGCAGTGTTGCACAGTGTTACACAGTGTTGCACAGTGTTGCACAGTGTTGCACAGTGTTGCACAGTGTTACACAGTGTTGCACAGTGTTACACAGTGTTGCACAGTGTTACACAGTGTTGCACAGTGTTACACAGTGTTGCACAGTGTTACACAGTGTTACACAGTGTTACACAGTGTTGCACAGTGTTACACAGTGTTACACAGTGTTACACAGTGTTACACAGTGTTACACAGTGTTGCACAGTGTTGCACAGTGTTGCACAGTGTTACACAGTGTTGCACAGTGTTGCACAGTGTTACACAGTGTTACACAGTGTTGCACAGTGTTACACAGTGTTGCACAGTGTTACACAGTGTTGCACAGTGTTACACAGTGTTGCACAGTGTTGCACAGTGTTACACAGTGTTACACAGTGTTGCACAGTGTTGCAGGGTCTCTTGGAAATAATAATTATGAATGTCAGTTTTCTTGTTTTGGCAACATTGTCCTTTTTATACGTTAACATTCCAGTAGGCCTAACCATCGTAGTTAACACTTTAGTAGGCCTAGCCATCGTAGTTAACACTTTAGTAGGCCTAGCCATCGTAGTTAACACTTTAGTAGGCCTAGCCATCGTAGTTAACATTCCAGTAGGCCTAGCCATCGTAGTTAACATTCCAATAGGCCTAGCCATCGTAGTTAACATTCCAGTAGGCCTAGCCATCGTAGTTAACATTCCAGTAGGCCTAGCCATCGTAGTTAACATTCCAGTAGGCCTAGCCATCGTAGTTAACACTTTAGTAGGCCTAGCCATCGTAGTTAACATTCCAGTAGGCCTAGCCATCGTAGTTAACATTCCAGTAGGCCTAGCCATCGTAGTTAACGTTCCAGTAGGCCTAGCCATCGTAGTTAACATTCCAGTAGGCCTAGAATGACCAGGCTGACTCTACACGAACTGACAGCATGCTGACTCTACACGAACTGACAGCATGCTGACTCAACACGAACTGACAGCATGCTGACTCAACACGAATTGAATACTTCAATATAGTATCTTGTACTTGTAGAATGACGTGAATGATATAGGGAAGAGCAGGCTCAATCTCTCTTGAAAGAGATTATCGTCACAATATATATATATATATATATGTGTGTATATCACGAAAATAAACACGTGATTAAGAATGTGACAATGTCAAACCACGGAGGAAAAATGAAACAATCCTGTCCTGCATTCTCTTTAGCAAAGCTTTTGATACAGTGCCACATGAAAGACTGATTAAAAAAATAGAGTCTCATGGTATTGGGGGTGCTATATTAAGCTGGATTAGGGCATGGCTATACCAAAGGAAACAGAGAGTTAGTATAAATGGAATCAAGTCAGAGTGGGAAAATGTTGTAAGTGGAGTGCCTCAAGGCTCTGTCCTGGGACCTCTGTTGTTTATAATATATATAAATGATTTAGATTCAGGTTTGAGTAGCAACATTTGCAAATTTGCCGATGATACGAAAATCGGTAGGGAAATTAATTCGGAGGAGGACTCACTATCACTTCAAGTTGATCTAGATAGGGTTTTGAAATGGTCAAAGGATTGGCAGATGCAGTTTAATGCTGATAAATGTAAAGTTCTGAGGTTAGGTAATGATGATAGAGTTACAAGATACGAGCTAGATGGTGTTGTGATTGCGAAGTCGGATTGCGAAAGGGATCTGGGAGTTATGATTAGTAAGAATTTAAAACAAAAGGATCAATGCATAAATGTTCGTAATAAGGCAAATCGGACACTTGGATTTATTAATCGCAGCGTTAGTAACAAGACACCTGGTGTGGTTCTCAAGCTATATCTTGCTCTAGTTAGGCCCCATTTAGATTATGCAGTTCAGTTTTGGTCGCCATATTATAGAATGGATATAAATTCACTTGAACGTGTCCAGCGTAGGATGACTAAGTTAATTCCCCAAATTAGAAATCTTTCATATGAAGAAAGATTAACAAAGCTTAAGTTGCATTCACTGGAAAGGCGAAGAGTTAGGGGTGACATGATAGAGGTTTACAAGTGGATGAATGGACATAACCGGGGGGATATTAATAGGGTATTAAAAGTATCAACACAGGACAGAACACGAAACAATGGATATAAATTGGATAAGTTTAGATTTAGGAAAGACTTGGGTAAATACTGGTTCAGTAACAGGGTTGTTGATTTGTGGAACCAATTGCCGCGTAACATTGTGGAGGTGGGGTCCCTCGATTGTTTCAAGCACGGGTTGGACAAGTATATGAGTGGGATTGGGTGGTTATAGAATAGGAGCTGCCTCGTATGGGCCAATAGGCCTTCTGCAGTTACCTTTGTTCTTATGTTCTTATCAAAAGTCGCCTCAGAGCTAAAGTAGCGGAAGGAAGATCCATTGTGATATGGTACGAACAAGCCACTGATTACTTGACTCTTTCAAGTCTGGCAAAAAGATAACCAGAAACATTGCAGTAGCCATACACAGACTCAGACTTGGTTACAAGTGCTTCTGTTAGGTAATGAAGCCAATAGTTAAAGAGTGTCATATCTGTGAAACAGAAGCAGAGGCGCCACTATTGCTCTACTTACTGAAATGTGAAGCTACTGAAGCCCTGCGCATCAAACTCAACATTACTCCAACGACAGCAGCTGCATTAGATGCACATTCTACCGTGACTATAATGATTAGAAGATTAGAAATGCCGTTGAGGAATGGGACTCACTAGTGAGCAATCTGTATCTACATCCACCACCAAGATAATGTTAATAAAACAAGACTAAAACCAGTGCACTAAAACAGAAGCGATAAATAAACAGGGGAAAAAGGAGGAATCCCCTCCTCCATTTTAAACATAGACCCAAATATCACAGTAACAAGGTTATCGCGAATAACCGAACTCCATTACGGGCTCACCATAGCCCGTAATGGACATAGACACTTCGTTCTGAATAGCTAAATCTAAAACAACAACAACAACAACAGGAGGTTATAAATAGGAGCTGCCTCGTATGGGCCAATAGGCCTTCTGCAGTTACCTTTGTTCTTATGTTCCTTATGTTCAAGACAATCTAAACAGAGTTTTCAAATGGTCAAAAGATTGGCAGGTGCACTTTAATGCTGACAAATGTAAGGTTTTGAGATTAGGTAATGATGATAGTTACATGATACGAGCTAGATGGTGTTAAGATTGCGAAGTTGGATTGTGAAAGGGATCTGGGAGTTATGATTAGTAAGAATTTAAAACCAAATATCAATGTATAAATGTTCGTAATAAGGCAAATAGGACACTGGGATTTAATAATCGAAGCGTTAGTAACAAGACACCTGGTGTTGTTCTTCAGCTATATCTTGCTCTGGTTAGGCCCCATTTAAATTATGCAGTTCAGTTTTGGTCGCCGTACTATAGAATGGATATAAATTCACTTGAACGAGTCCAGCGTAGGATGACAACGTTAATCTCTTAAATTATTAACTGTCATATGAAGAAAGATTGACAAAGCTTAAATTACATTCTCTAGAAAGGCGAAGAGTTAAGGGTGACATGATGGAGGTGTATAAGTGGATGAATGGGCATAACAAAGGGGATATTAATAAGGTATTAAAAGTATCAACCCAAGACAGAACACGAAACAATTAGTATAAATTGGATAGGTTCAGATTTAAGAAAGACCTGGGTAAATACTGGTTCACTAACAGGGGTTGTTGATTTGTGGAACCAATTACCACGTAACGTGTTGGAGGTGGGGTCCCTCGATTGTTTCAAACGTGGGATAGACATGAATATGAGAGGGATTGGGTGGTTATCAATTGGAGCTGCCTAGTATGGGCCAATACACCTTCTGCAGTTACCTTTATTCTCATGTTCTAATGTTCTTAACTGGATACGAACCCAGGCCAAAGCGCCAAGCCAGTTACCATTGCGCCACGGTGACTACCTAACTGACACGACGCTGACACTACATCAACTGATACGACGCTGACTACATCAACTGACACGCCGCTGACTACATCAACTGACACGCCGCTGACTACATCAACTGACACGCCGCTGGCACTACATCAACTGACACCCCGCTGACACTACATCAACTGACACGCCGCTGACTACATCAACTAACACGCCGCTGACTACATCAACTGACACGCCGCTGACACTACATCAACTGGCACGACGCTGACACTACATCAACTGACACGCCGCTGACACTACATCAACTGACACGCCGCTGACTACATCAACTGACACGCCGCTGACTACATCAACTGACACGCCGCTGACTACATCAACTAACACGACGCTGACTACATCAACTAACACGACGCTGACCCTACATCAACTAACACGACGCTGACACTACATCAACTGACACGCCGCTGACACTACATCAACTGACACGACGCTGACACTACATCAACTGACACGACGCTGACACTACATCAACTGACACGACGCTGACACTACATCAACTGACACGACGCTGACACTACATCAACTGACACGACGCTGACACTACATCAACTGACACGCCGCTGACTACATCAACTGACACGCCGCTGACACTACATCAACTGACACGCCGCTGACTACATCAACTGACACGACGCTGACACTACATCAACTGACACGACGCTGACACTACATCAACTGACACGCCGCTGACTACATCAACTGACACGCAGCTGACACTACATCAACTGACATGCCGCTGACACTACATCAACTGACACGCCTCTGACTACATCAACTGACACGCCGCTGACTACATCAACTGACACGCCGCTGACTACATCAACTAACACGTCGCTGACACTACATCAACTGACACGACGCTGACTACATCAACTGACTCGCCGCTGACTACATCAACTGACACGACGCTGACACTACATCAACTGACACGCCGCTGACACTACATCAACTGACACGCCGCTGACACTACATCAACTGACACGTCGCTGACAATACATCAACTGACACGTCGCTGACAATACATCAACTGACTACATCAACTGACACGCCGCTGACACTAAATCAACTGACACGCCGCTGACACTACATCAACTGACACTACATCAACTGACACGCCACTGACACTACATCAACTGACACGCCGCTGACACTACATCAACTGACACGCCACTGACACTACACCAACTGACACGACGCTGACACTACATCAACTGACACGCCACTGACACTACACCAACTGACACGACGCTGACACTACATCAACTGACACGCCGCTGACACTACACCAACTGACACGACGCTGACACTACATCAACTGACACGCCGCTGACACTACATCAACTGACACGCCACTGACACTACACCAACTGACACGACGCTGACACTACATCAACTGACACGCCGCTGACACTACATCAACTGACACGCCACTGACACTACATCAACTGACACGCCGCTGACACTACACCAACTGACACGACGCTGACACTACATCAACTGACACGACGCTGACACTACATCAACTGACACGCCGCTGACACTACATCAACTGACACGACGCTGACACTACATCAACTGACACTAGATCAACTGACACGCCGCTGACACTACTCTAACTGACACGACGCTGACACGACGCTGACACTACATCAACTGACACTATATCAACTGACACTACATCAACTGACACTACATCAACTGACACGACGCTGACACTACATCAACTGACACGCCGCTGACACTACATCAACTGACACGCCGCTGACACTACATCAACTGACACGCCGCTGACACTACATCAACTGACACGCCGCTGACACTACATCAACTGACATGCCGCTGACTACATCAACTAACACGTCGCTGACACTACATCAACTGACACGACGCTGACACATCAACTGACACGCCGCTGACCCTTCATCAACTGACACGCCGCTGACACTACATCAACTGACACGCCGCTGACACTACATCAACTGACACGCCGCTGACTACATCAACTAACACGCCGCTGACACTACATCAACTGACACGCCGCTGACTACATCAACTGACACGCCGCTGACCCTACATCAACTGACACGACGCTGACTACATCAACTGACACGACGCTGACTACATCAACTGACACGACGCTGACACTACATAAACTAACACGCCGCTGACCCTTCATCAACTGACACGCCGCTGACTACATCAACTGACACGCCGCTGACACTACATCAATTGACACGCCGCTGACTCTACATCAACTGACACGCCGCTGACACTACATCAACTGACACGACGCTGACCCTACATCAACTGACACGACGCTGACACTACATCAACTGACACGCCGCTGACCCTACATCAACTGACACTACATAAACTGACACGCCGCTACATCAACTGACACACCGCTGACACTACATCAACTGACACGCCGCTGACACTACATCAACTGACACGCCGCTGACACTACATCAACTGACACGCCGCTGACTACATCAACTAACACGACGCTGACACTACATCAACTGACACGCCGCTGACCCTACATCAACTGACACTACATCAACTGACACGCCGCTGACACTACATCAACTGACACGCCGCTGACACTACATCAACTGACACGCCGCTGACACTACATCAACTGACACGCCGCTGACACTACATCAACTGACACGCCGCTGACACTACATCAACTGACACGCCGCTGACTACATCAACTAACACGACGCTGACACTACATCAACTGACACGACGCTGACACTACATCAACTGACACGCCGCTGACACTACATCAACTGACACGCCGCTGACACTACATCAACTGACACGCCGCTGACACTACATCAACTGACACGCCGCTGACACTACATCAACTGACACGCCGCTGACTACATCAACTAACACGACGCTGACACTACATCAACTGACACGCCGCTGACTACATCAACTAACACGCCGCTGACACTACATCAACTGACACGACGCTGACACTACATCAACTGACACGCCGCTGACTACATCAACTAACACGACGCTGACACTACATCAACTGACACGCCGCTGACACTACATCAACTGACACGCCGCTGACTACATCAACTAACACGACGCTGACACTACATCAACTGACACGACGCTGACACTACATCAACTGACACGCCTCTGACTACATCAACTGACACGCCGCTGACCCTATATCAACTGACACTACACCCAACTGACACGCCGCTGACACTACATCAACTGACACGCCGCTGACACTACATCAACTGACACGCCGCTGACTACATCAACTAACACGACGCTGACTACATCAACTGACACGCCGCTGACTACATGAACTGACACGACGCTGACACTACATCAACTAACACGACGCTGACCCTACATCAACTGACACGACGCTGACACTACATCAACGGACACGACGTTGACACTACATCAACTGACACGCCGCTGACTACATCAACTGACACGACGCTGACACTACATCAACTGACACGACGCTGACACTACATCAACTGACACGACGCTGACACTACATCAACTGACACGACGCTGACACTACATCAACTGACACGCCGCTGACACTACATCAACTGACACGCCGCTGACACTACATCAACTGACACGACGCTGACACTACATCAACTGACACGCCGCTGACCCTACATCAACTAACACGCCGCTGACACTACATCAACTGACACGACGCTGACACTACATCAACTGACACGCCGCTGACACTACATCAACTGACACGCCGCTGACACTACATCAACTGACACGACGCTGACACTACATCAACTGACACGCCGCTGACACTACATCAACTGACACGCCGCTGACCCTACATCAACGGACACGACGCTGACACTACATCAACTGACACGCCGCTGACCCTACATCAACTAACACGACGCTGACCCTACATCAACGGACACGCCGCTGACCCTGCATCAACGGACACGACGCTGACACTACATCAACTGACACGACGCTGACACTACATCAACTGACACGCCGCTGACCCTACATCAACTGACACGCCGCTGACACTACATCAACTAACACGACGCTGACCCTACATCAACGGACACGCCGCTGACACTACATCAACTGACACGCCGCTGACCCTACATCAACTGACACGCCGCTGACACTACATCAACTAACACGACGCTGACCCTACATCAACGGACACGCCGCTGACACTACATCAACTGACACGCCGCTGACCCTACATCAACTGACACGACGCTGACCCTACATCAACTGACACGCCGCTGACCCTACATCAACTAACACGACGCTGACACTACATCAACTGACACGACGCTGACACTACATCAACTGACACGCCGCTGACCCTACATCAACCTAATATTTGGTCTTGAGGCTGCTTTTTACTCAGTTCGTCTTGTATTTAAGTTTATTCTGCTTCAGTAAGGAAACGAGAGCAACCTTGTTAACTGAATAGTGCGATAAAATGTTAGTGAAGCCTCTGCTTGTCTGGTGAGCGCGTGTTGTCTCGTAGTGCAGTTATTAAGGGAATGTCAAGCGATAACTATGACCGTCTGTAGAAACTAAGAAGTACTGCTGATTGATACACAGAACAAAGTTCCAAATTGCATATATATATTCACATAATTCATTAGGTCTTATAGTAACTAAAAAGTTAATTAAATGTTACATAGATTTTAAGTAATGAGGAAGGTGTAAGTTGGGAAGGGAAGAGGTGGAGGCTACTGCAGGTGCGTGAAGCCTGTTACACACTCAACCAACCTGGGTTTGGTGGTAATGTGATACTCTTGTAGAGCCGATGGCGGAGCCCCGACAGGAACAGTTGTGACGGGAGACACCTGCTTCACTTGATCTCGCTTCCTCTATTTCGAGCTCTCTTATGTTCTTGTCGTCTTTGAGTCGTCCGTCACAGATGTCACAAGCTTTTCCAACTCGGTATAAAACACTGAGAATGTTGCTGATCTCTCTTGAACTTTTATATTATTCTACAATTCTCTGCTGTGTATTTCGTGGAGTTTCACATTCGGCGGTGGAGATGCGCGCTCTACAACAGTGCTGAAATAGCGCTGTTATATTAACTAGCAGTTCCCCGTTACTAATTGTTGTTAAAAAGTAACTCTTACAGACAAAAGTATAGGGAACCTGAAGCTTTGTAGCGCTCCCCAACACAGCAGGAGAGGGAGTAGGGCCTTGTAGCGCTCCCCAACACAGCAAGAGAGGGAGTAGGGCCTTGTAGCGCTCCCCAACACAGCAGGAGAGGGAGTAGGGCCTTGTAGCGCTCCCCAACACAGCAAGAGAGGGAGTAGGGCCTTGTAGCGCTCCCCAACACAGCAGGAGAGGGAGTAGGGCCTTGTAGCGCTCCCCAACACAGCAGGAGAGGGAGTAGGGCCTTGTAGCGCTCCCCAACACAGCAAGAGAGGGAGTAGGGCCTTGTAGCGCTCCCCAACACAGCAAGAGAGGGAGTAGGGCCTTGTAGCGCTCCCCAACACAGCAAGAGAGGGAGTAGGGCCTTGTAGCGCTCCCCAACACAGCAAGAGAGGGAGAGGTGGGCCTTGTAGCGCTCCCCAACACAGCAAGAGAGGGAGAGGTGGGCCTTGTAGCGCTCCCCAACACAGCAAGAGAGGGAGAGGTGGGCCTTGTAGCGCTCCCCAACACAGCAAGAGAGGGAGAGTAGGGCCTTGTAGCGCTCACTACCACAACCTAACTCACAGCAAGCTATTTTCTTTTTCTCTTTCGAGTCGGACGTCTCACAATGCACTGAGCACCCAGGTCGCCTTTTCTGATTGGCCTGTTGCATCAAATGCCACGCACGAAATCACTCCATGTCAATCAGATACACCACATCGTCGATCCGTACAGCATCTGAGAACACGAAACTATTCCAGACGAGAGACGGAAGGCAAGATTTACGTAGTGCGGAGTGTTATAGAGGCGTTGACAGGAACGGTGGCAGCAGGGGATAGATGGGGAGCAGAGCGCAGCAGAGGCTAGGTAGGAGCGCAGGGCGACACACCCTCCCTCTCGCGTCTCACGACTCACTGATGTGACGCTGGATGAATGGGGACGGTCCCAGCTCCCTCCCTTGCCATATGTCAGCCACCGCTCCTCTCTCCTCTTTTATCACCCTTAATATCGCTCACTCTGGCGATACTGAACGAATTTAGTCAATCCGAAGAACGAGCTGATGATCGGGCAGGGAAGAATGGGGCCGCGCCTCACGACGGAGCAAGGGGAGAGATGAACACACGAGTAAAAATGTGTGTTACCCTACCTCTGCCACCCACTTCGTCTCTGCCCCACCCCAGAGCTTC